>CM027570.2:28731047-28779195 GCA_015852605.2 Populus deltoides | reverse complement strand
TTCCACCAGAAACCACAACTAGCAAATACTTTCTTCTATTCTTAACAATCAGCTCACTCCATCTGCTATACTCCCTACTAAACGTTAAACAAGGCTGATAACCCAACCCATCAGGTTGTTTCCAAAACTCACTCTCCTCTTCAACCCCATCAGACTTTCCACCCTGAAAATCAACCACACCTTTCAAGGACTCATCTTTTACTTCATTTGAACCAAAACCCACCTCAGATTTCAGCTCCCGAGCATCCACAGACCCAACTTCTTGATCTTTTTTATCATTCTTTTCACCATTTGAAACAAAACCAAGTTGTGATCTTGTAGTTAACTTCTTAGAGAAAGAGTCTTGCAGCTGTGGCTGACTAGTCACACAAGGGTAAGGAGAAAATGGTACTAAAGGGTCAAGATTGTACGATAACTTTAACATACCAAGAAAACAAAAAAGAAACAAAGCCAGGAACCAAAATCTTGGACTCCGATACAAGTTCAACCCAAAAAACCTGTTTCGTGATGGTTTCTTTGGAGAAAGAAGCAGAGATTGCAAAGAAGAAGAAGATAAGGAATTGATAATTTGTGATGGAACTGAAATGTAAGAAACTTTCTTTGCATTATTCTTTGACTTTGCCATTAAAGAATAACTGAACTTTTGCTTCTCTTGATAACGAGAGAGGCAGAGAGCCCTCTTTTTCTAAAGAAATGGTTGAAGAGTGAGAAGAAATGCTCTGTCTTAGAGAGAGAAGAGGGCGGCGGGAACGCGAAGACTGGGCAAAAGGGCTGTCTGTCCACGCGTTGCAGTTGTCAGTATGGGAAGAAGAAGAAAAATGTAAGTCGAGGATGGTTTCGTGGAGGTTCATTTAAGGCTGTTTGTTTAATGAACCTCCACGAAACTATATATATATATATATATATATATATATATATATATATAAGTGAGAATTTGTTTAATTTTAATTTTCGTTAGTTAAGATTAATGATGTTTTAAGTTGAAGATTAAAGGATTATTTATTTTGATTAACTTTTTTTTATTTTGTTATAAGGACATGTTAGTTAGTTTTTTGGGCTTACGGTACCATCTAGTTCTTAAAATATTTTTTATTTAAAAATATAATAAAATAATATTTTTATTTTTAATATCAATAAATAATAAAAAATATTAATTTAAATTTTAAAAAGAAATTTAAAACTATAATCTACGTAAAATTATTTTTAAAATATTTTTTATTTAAATGCAAGAAAGTGATATTTTCACATTGAAAAAATTGTGATATTTTTATATATATAAAAAAAATGTTATAACAACATACACCATAGAAAGGAGGAAACTTTATGAATTCTACCTAAATACACATGGATAGATCGTAATATATGCATTTCAGGGCAAAACTTACCTACCATACATTATCAAATCTATATTTTTTATAGATTTGAATGTGAAATTAAGGTTAAATGGTGGTTTTTTTTATTTAATTGAAAAAAAAATCTATTTTTTCTTACACATAAAAATAGTTTTTAATTTCCTACACGTGCTTTAAGATGACGAACAAACTTTTTTTGACCAGCATCCACTTACAAATTTCACATGAGTTAGAGACACGGAGCACATGTGTTTAATAATCTATGGATGAGTATTGTGATTTTTTAGGATTTCTTTTAGGGTTTTTTTTTTAATTTTGTATAGGATAATGAATAGCTTGTAGTTACAATGAAGTTATTGAATTTAGGCTAAGGTAAGTCTAAGGTCTAGTAATAAATTTAATAGTTATTTCAGATTGATTTCCGTTACATCAAAATAATATTATTTTAAAATTTTATTTTTAAAAAAAATTAAAATTTTATGATTTAAAAAAAATTATATAATTTTTAATTAGATTATGAATTAATCTATCAAGTTAATTAAATCACATCAAATTAATTATTTTTCTGTTTAATTTAAAACTCGATTTAAAGAAGAACTGACATGACAGGTCTTCAAGTTGATCCACCATACCAAGATGGTTTTAATAACACTAGTTGCTATTACCTTTTTAGACATAAATGGATAGTAGTTCATGTAGAGTGGGTGTATATTTAATATTATGGTAATTTTTGTAATTATGGTTTTAAAATTAGAAAGATATTTTTAATTATGTTTTTTTTTAAATAAATTTTAAAAAATACATGTTTGGTTAAAATAATTATGAGATTTATTTTTACATGCAAGATAAATTATTTTATTCATCGAAGTGGTTTTTCTATGATTAGGTAAAAAATAAAAGTTATTAAGAGTAAGTAAGGAAATACATAATAGAAACCAAACTTTAGGATTAGGTGAAGAAATCATAACGACATCAGATTGCAAAATAATGGTTAGGTACTTTAGGTAGTGATAATTGTCATCTCGAGAGAGACTAATTGTGGCCATACAATGTGTAGTGGATTAAACTCCTCCAAAATTAGGGTTTCTAAATATTGGATTAGGCAATGAACACCAAAAATAAAGATTACATTTAAAATTTTCTTGTGATAAAATAAAAAAAATTAAACCCAATCAGTAGATCCATTGAGACCCCTCCAATAATTTCTTATGACAATATGAAAGCTGATTTAGCCTTCTCAACAACTTATAAAGCAATTAAAACGAGATTATAAACCATCTACTAGGTGATTCAGTTATAAGAGTTTAAAATTAAGAGATTTGTTTCTTTTATGATTTCAGGTTTGAGTCATATGGTTGTTAATATGATAGCCACTAGAAACTTACATGGTCGTTAACTTCAGGACCCATGAGATTAGTCGAGATGCGCCCAAACTGGCCCGAACGCCCACGTTAATAAAAAAAAAACTGGATTAGGTCATAAAAAACAAAAAAAAAACAACTATATATTTATAATTTCCTAGGTAACAAATCATAATTGCTCATAATAAAATCAAAATAGGAATAAAATCAGCATGGCCCATTGTGCCATCCCTCCTAGTAGAGAATTAGAAGGGTAAATGTCAATTATTGCTTGTTGGCTTGGTTCAAGAATTTATTCAACTTTTCCAATATACAAAAATTTACTAACTTAGCTGACAAAACAGTGGACTACATGTTTCCGGTTTTGTTTTTTTTTGAATCAACACATGGCCCGGTGGGCACTATTCCGTGCCGATATAGCTATCTGACCGAGTCAAGTCTCTCCTTCATTGAACATGAAGAACTTTGCATTTATAAAATCATTGAAGACTTCGCTTCCCTTCTTTCATCAATTAAATCATTTATGATATTGATCATCTAAAATTCGATAAATCTAAATAAATTAAAAAAACTATATTAATATAAATAATTTTAAACCCGTTCGGATAAATATTAAAAAATAAAAATATATATATGAATTGATCTATCGATCTAAAAGAATTTTCAAGTATGATATAATATTTAGAATTATGGAAATGGTTGTTTTTTAAGGTTTATTATTTAAAAATTTATTAATTTAAAATAAATAAATAAACGTGTTTTTTCTTTCTGCAGACAGGGACATGCTATAAGTTAACAAATGGAACCCAGAAAATGGATAAATGGTTCAAAATTTGAAATGCAATTACTGAAAAGCTGGGAAAAAGAAGAGAGAAAGGACAGTGTGTTGCATCTCGAGAATGAGTAGTGGTAGAGGTCGTGTCCTGTTGTGCAAAAGCCAGCTGTACCAATAAACATTTTTTGCAGTGAGCAAGCACGTGACGTGCCGCCACTCAACGATTACAGCCTGTGATGTCTTGTTCTGTCCACCTCCCTATTAAAAATTACGTCCTACTCTCTAGCCCAATTATTTTTTCTTCAATTGACAGCTGGCATCCTCTTCCCTGTCCATGCTGGCACCTCTTGTACTAGTCAGATTGGGACCTCTCATTGCTGCCACGAGGGTCCAATGCCGGTTCTTTTGTTTCGGGGTTCCCTCAAACTACTTTAGTCCTAGGTCCAGGGTGGAGTTGAGAGTAGGTTTTAAAAACTGTTTGTAATTTTTTGATTTTTTTTTTATTTTTTTTACTTTAAATTAATTTTTTTATATATGTTCATATTGTTTTGGTGTACTAATATTAAAAATAATTTTTTAAAATAAAAAAATATTATTTAGATATATTTTCAATTGAAAAACACTTTAAAAAACAATAACTACTTAGGTCCCTTTTGGTTTACTGGTAAGTACTTTTCTTTTGGAAAGTGAATTATTTTTTGATGTTTGGTAGTGTAATGAAAAATAAATTAAAATTTTTTTTCAATGTTTGGTTATGTCATAAAAAATGAGCTGGAAAATAACTTATTAATATTTTATTTTTTTCAAGTTTATTAAAATAATAAGGAAAAAATCTTACAAATTAAAAAATTGAATAAGAATGAAATTGAAAAAAATATATAATTTAATAAATTATCTCAAATAAAATAAATAATAATCAAAATAATAGAGATTAAATTTTAAAAATAAAAAAATTGAAAGATGAAGAAATTAAAATAATAATAATTAACATTTCATACATTATTTCAAATAAAATAAGTAACAATAAAAAAAATAAGGACCAAATTTGATAGATAAAAAATTTCAATTAAAAAATGATAAGGAAAAAGCAAATAACAATTATAAAAATGAGAACCAAAGTTATATAAAAATTAAATTGTAAGGGATGAAATTGAAAAACAAATATTCAAAATAAAATATATATAGCAATCAAAAGTTTGATGATAAAATTTGATATAATCAGTAAATAATATGACATTTATAAATTTTTCACAACTTTCGAAAAGTGTTTTCCGCCTAAAATAAAAGGAAAACATTTTCCTGGAAACCAAGCCAAATTTTTCTTTGATTGGAAAGTGTTTTCTGTTGATCGGAAAGTGTTTTCCGTTGACCAACTTTTCTAATGGCAAACAAACACGAGAAAATTTGGAAAGAGATTTCTCGAAAATCACTTTCAAAGAAACAAACGCACCCTTACTCCTAAACACCCCTTAGTCTTTTTAATGTGTGTCTCGCGATATGTTATGTGCTATATTAATATTTTTAACTTAAAAAAAAGGTTCTGGTGATGACATTGTTTAAAAAATAAAAATTAAAAATTAAGACTTAAATTATTAACTTCATCGAGTTAAATAAATCTAGTTAATTTAATAATATGATTAAAAAAACTATAATAAATAAAATTAAAATTTCTAGCTATAATTAATTATAAAAAATAAGTTATCAATATCATACTCAGGAGAAGAAGAGAGAAAAACATGTTAGTGACTTATTGTCGCTTCGTCGTGGACATCGCCTCACCTCCATATAGAGCTCGCCGACATGGTTCTAACACCACTATAAAAAGTTACACGATGACATTGAAACATGCATCGTAATAGTAACGACTAAAAGCAAACCAAACAAGATATTATGAAGTGAGTTTTTCATGCTTATATTTAATCAATTTATTTAATTTAATTCAAAAATATTTTTTAAAAAAGCTAAATTCAACAAAGATCAACAAATAAAAAGACTCGAGATAACCCGAGTTTTTTTCAAAATCAATGAAAAATATTATTGAAAGCAAATAATAAAAAATTATGGGGCCTAGTCTCTAATTAAATAAATATTGAAGGATAAAATCGGAAAAAAAAGAAGAAGAAGAGGGGAAACCAAGTAAACCCGAGCAAATCATGAAATCTTAGACCTAAATTCAATCAATGAGCTCAATTCCCAACTAATTTAATATTGAAGGATGAAATAAAAAAATATTACTTAATAAAATTTGCTAGAGTAAAAAAAAATAACAATCAAAAGAATAAAGATCAAATTAATAGGAAAAAAAACTGAAGGAGGATGAAATCATGAAAACAAAATTCAATTTTAAAAATTATCTCAAATAAAACAAATAGCAATAAAAAAATAAAGATCAAATCTTGATAGGTGAAAAAAATTGAAGGAGGAAGAAATAAATAAATAAAATCTAATTTTATAAATTATTTTAAATAAAATAAATAGTAATAAAAAAAAACGAAGATGAATTCTGAAGGATATATATATATATATATATATATATATATATATATATATATATATAATATGTTAACCATAGTTTTGTATCCTTCTCCATTAGATTAATTGTTGGATTTCAGTTAGTGTGGTTAGTGGAGTTCATTAGTCAACTAATGACATATATCATGTTTATTTTGATTACTTGATTGTGTAGTTTGAAAAGTATTTTTAATGAATACATATAGTAATAAAATTGTATTCTTTATAATTTGTCAAAAAGTCTTAGGTAGTGTTTGAGAATGCTGTATGTGAGTCTCTACCTAACGTGTTTTTTAAAAATTTAAATTTGTTTTTGTTTTTATTTAAGATTATTTATTTTTTATATTTTTTGATCGTTTTGATATGCTGGTATTAAAAATAATTTTTAAAAAATAAAAAACATATTATTTTAATGTATATCAAGCAAAAAAATACTTCAAAAAACAATCATTACCAAACCTCTAAAATTCGTTAAATAATCACTTAGAACACATAGATTAAGCATTAGGACCATCACCCTCTTCCACTTGCACTCTCCTTTCCATGGGTGCATTATGTTAATGACAGGTCACTATATATAGTGATAAGAAGCAAGGATAAACCTTGTGATTAGTCGTAGTTTTCTTGGCACTTACGTGATCTAATTAACATTTATCTTAAAATCTCAACTATGGCATGCACATGGGAAAGATATGGGCAATTATATGTCCATCATAATAAATTAAAATCCTAAGATATGACAAGTCAATTGTGAAATATTATTTATTTAGTCCTTGGGTTTTAAATTTAGCTACAACTTAGTCCTTTATGATTGAATAATTAGACCTAGCTATATATAATTAAATTCCCATCATTCATCGCCTGTCATTCTTCCAAGAAAGTCTACTTCCTTACAATCATGGCTGCTGTGGACCCAATAGTGCTTCTTCTTTCTGGATTCTCGTAATATCTGCCCTGAGTGATCTGTGCTTGTCAACTAATCATCAATCAATGGTGGGTTGGCTTATGAAGTCAAGTATTCCTCAACCACACACAATGAGCCAACTGATAATTATGCATAAAGCAAAATAATAATAATAATAAGAAGAAGAAGAAGAAGAAGAGAGTGACTGCCTCTCTAACATCTTCCATTAAAGAAATAATGTCACCTGATAATGATGGCATTGGGAGCTTCCTCCTTAAGAAACTTCTCTTGCGCTTGTACATTATCAGACGTTTGCTTGCTGATATATTGGCATTTCCTTGGATTTTTCTTCTTGATAAAAGAACGGTTCAATATGATATTATAAGTGAAAAATACCCGTGAAAGATGTATATAATTGTATTGAGGGCGATTCTTTTGGTTCTTCTGAGGACTTAGTCTTGAGTGTTAGTTTGAATGTTATCATCAACATGTGGAAAAGAGCCACTAAACACAAGTTGACAATAAGGATATATGGAGAATTGATTATAGCCAAACCCTAATTTTGTATTATTTGTCTGTGGTTGTTAATTACTTGAGATATTGGTGTGGATGACTTTGAAGTTTTTATTTTCATCTTATTCGCAAAAGAAAACAGATAATTTAATTAATTAAAAAAACTTGCATAAGCTTTAAACTTGTTGATTGAAGTAAGGAAAAAAAACACACACAAACAAGAACAACAATGATTCGAAAATGTTTTAAACTTACGCCCGTTTGAGAGTATGGTTGCGATTGTTTTTCAAAGTGTTTTTTATTTGAAAATACATCAAAATAATTTTTTTTATTTTTTAAAAATTATTTTTCATACTAGCGCATTAAAATGATCTGAAAATATAAAAAAAATATTAATTTGAAGCAAAGTAAAAAATAAAAAAATTTAATTTTAAAAAAAAAACTCTTTAAAACGTAAAGACAAGAAATTTAAAAAAGGCATCCAACATGAAAATGTATAATTAAGTAAACAATTCCACATGCCCTGCACGTCTTATTATTTAGTTCTTAGCGTCTAAAGGGAAAAGAAGATTTTGCTCTCTAATTTATTAGCAAATTAAATTATATTAAATTATATAATCATCGCTATCGTCACCTTACATCTCATATATTTACATGATTGATTATACAAATAGTTAAAAATAAAATATGGTTTGTTTATGGACGTCAGGGTGAGGTGATGCTTCATCAATGCATGCATGCAAAAGGCTGTTGAAGGGTGAACATCACGGGTTTTTTCTGCTTTATTTTTTGGGATTAAATTATTTTACGGTCGGTAATATTTTAAAATCTCTTAATTAGCATAGTACTTCCAGCATAAGATAAGAATAATTATATAGACATTTAAAATCTGATTAATAAAATATAAATATCTCATATTTATAATTTATAAAATAAAAAAATATAAATTGATTATACCTCAAAACAACCCACTTTGAAACCATCTTTTTGCCATATCAAACATTTCATCATATTATTTTTGTTTTTATGCACTTTACCCGAAGACTTTTGATTTTTTAAATTTACTTGGCTATTTGTTCCTTAATTCAGAAAGGACTGAAATGAAATATGATTTAATCTAAGGGGATGAAATATGTTTACCCTTTTTTACCTCATGATTTAATCATGGTTTCGTTAGTTAGCCTGTCAACTTTAATTTCTGAATTAACGACTATTTTCTATTTAAAGTACTATATAATTACTCCACCACTCATATAAACACACGTAGCCAGGTACAAGTTCGTTCATTGCATGTTGTTCTCTCGGTAGTTGAACATCAAAATCATCAAAATTTGTTTTTATATCAGGAAATTGAAACAAATAAAAAAATAATATATTTTAATTGTGTGTATTTTCTTATATTATCATCTTTACAACTTAATTTTGTTGTAATTCCACGTCATAGATAATCAGTAAAAAATTGGATCTTCTACTAATATAAAGTAAATATAACTTTAAAAGATTATCCCTCAGTTTGGTATAATTTTTTGGATGATCATTGATTAGTGGCTCAATCTAAATTGTAAGATTTCAATAGTCGAGACACTACAATTGACCCGCATATCTTTGCTCGTAGTGTTGGAGATATCGTAAATTTTTTTTATTGGTGAATATCGACAGAAATAACGATGTGATGTTCTATTAGTAAATGGATAATGAGGTGTTATTTTTTTATTTTTTTTTTTTTTTTTTTGTCTTGTAGGTTATGTTTATTTTGGTTAGTTTGATTTTAAGAAATTATTTAATTTTTCATCTATAAAATTTGCTAGATGTATAGGTATCCCTGCAAAAGAAATAATTTGAGTTTTTCTTTTTCGGGGTTTATATATAATTTACATATTAATTAGTAGTATAAAAAACTTACAAGTAGAGAAAAATGAGTTCTAGAACGTTAAAACATAGGTAAATTACAACGTTAGAAAAAATCATCATCTCGATGACTTTATTTTAATGTCCTATATATATATATATATATATATGGATGTCAAATGAGGAACTTGGCACTATGATCATTCCTTAACAACTCTAATTATATTCATGGCTTAGTTGTTTAATTAGGTGAATTATTGGGAGGAAATGTATTATATATATATATATGTTTGCTAACAACTCAAGCTTAACTACTTGTTGATTAAAGGCCTTTTATTAGATGGCGGTAGGTGAGTCCTTTTTGTTACACGCGCGGCTGTTCTTCCCCATCTTCATGTTCTAGCTAGCCAATGTATTGGAGTCATGACAATAATTTTAATTTTCTATTATTGGGCATATAGATTTTCTCTAATCCCTTCATTGTGAATTAGATAAATCTCGATCGTCTAATTAATAATGCCAAGTTGCTTAATTAGCAAGAAAAGTAAACGTAAGTGATTCTTAATGCCACCTATAAACGTCACGTCTAATAATAATAATAATAATAATAATAATAATAATAATAATATTTTCAGCTACATAATTGATTTCGAAATCCAGCTATATTTAACTGGAGACATTGGAGAGACGTAAGAAACTCAAAGGCACTCCCTCCACGACCGGCCGGTTATCATATAACTTAATTAATTAATCAGTTAATGAAAGCAAATATATATATTTTATATCAGTAATTAACCTATCTATTATTATTATTATTATTATATATTGGTAATTAATTAAGTATGATCAGGACTTAGTCGCTGAAGGTATTCTGACTATTTGTAAATAAATTATGCAAGAAAAAAAAAACAGTTTGTTGAGGTTGTGATAATGAGGAGTTGAACCACCAAAGCTTCTTTGAAAGGGACGAAAGGCAAATAAAAGAACTTAAATTGGAAGTCTTAATCATGTGGATTAGCTAGGGAGGTTGGATTTGAAGATAATTGCGATCGGTAAAATGATTGATAGAAACGACTAAAGGAGGAAAAGAGGTTTTGGGAGCCAACCACCCTCCAAAAATAATCACAATTAAAAAAAAAAAACACAAATTAGGAAGGAGAATATTTACCCCTCCAATGAATTCAAAACTTTTAATTAACGTAATTAATGCATGCTTTATAATTCTTTTTCATGGATGAATTAAGAGTTTTAATTAACTATATATCTTCACATAATTAATGAAGAATAATATCTTTTCCAAACATGGGAGAGATAAATTATAGATCATTTTAATATATATGCAGTGTATATAATCTCGATTTTGCAATTAATTTTTCTATGATACTTATTAATGAACATATTTCAACTTAAAAGTTTATTTATTTAATAAAAAAACTTGTTCCTTTAAATTTTTATGTAAATTTATTTATTAAATAAATTATATTTTACTTTTGGTAATACATGCATGTTCTTCATATGAATTCATATGGTGGGATATAAAGAATATTTTTTATACAATCATATATCTAACTATATATATATATATTAATGAACATATATTTTTTTTTATTTCTTCATAGAAAAATATTCTTAGAATAAATAGGAGAACTAAAGGTAGAAACTAAAAAACTATTTTCTGAGAGGAAACACAATCGTAAATCTTGTGTCTCCAACCGAGACATCAATTTGTGTAATAGAAAGACAGGAAGGAGTGTTTGTCCTGTTTCTGTTATTAATTGCTTCCATTTCTCTATTTTAATACAGAAGCTATAAAGATGACTTGGATGCGAGGCCTCCCTACAATTAAATAAGAAGCCATGACACGTACGTGCCACCCTGTATTGCTTTTCAACTTAGAAGAAAGATGCTAAGATAACATTAATATTTTTTTTAATAAAAAAAATATATAAGACTTTGGATATCAACTCAACTGGATTTAATAAACTTAGTTAATTTAAATAATATAAATAAAAAGTACAATGATAATAAATGCATTGATAAAAAAAATCTGACAATATAAAAAAAAAATTATAAAACTTGTTAAAAACAAACTCAATTATCAAACAATCTAATATTAAAATATAAAATATAAAAAAATTAATTAAAAAACCCAACTCAACCTACAAACCCTATGACCCTAAGCACAAGATTAGGATAACCTATAGAAAGAAAAGTGAAAAATAAAAGTACGAAGATTAATTTTTTAAAAATCAAATGTTGAAGTTGAAAATGAAAAAAAAGCAAATTAAAAAAAGCTAAACAAAGATTAAAATCAATCTTTGTTAACTTTCAAAATCCGTGACTCTGGTCATGAGCCCGTGACTCATCTGCAAACCCTAAAAAATAATACAATAAAATTCTAAATCAATAAAATATTGAGAGATGAAATTGAAAAAAAATATAATAAAAAAGATTCAAAATAAAAGAAATAAAAATAAAAAGAATGGGTACTGAATCTATTATAAAAATAATTTGAAATTAAGTATTGAGGGATTAAATTGAAAATAAAATTTATTTTATAAAAATAAAGAACAAATTTAATGTAAAAATTAAATGAAACCAAATGATGAAGGATAAAATTGAAAAAAAATCAATAAAAAAAACAAAATAAATAGTAATAAAAAAATAATGATCAAATTCGATAAAAAAATAAATAAAAAAAACACATTTATATTTTAGCAAAGAAAAAAAAGAAAAAAAAGAAAGGGGAGAAACACCACAATAAATTAATTTATAGAGACATTATTAAAAATGATATTGAAACAATGTTCTTAAATATATAATTCAGGAAAAACCTCGTAAAAGTCTCCAACCTTTGAAGTTAGTCTCAATAAAACGCTAATCGATTTTTCATCTTAATTAGGATCGAAAAATTCTTTATTATATTCTTCTATTGTTTTTAGTCGACAAAACTGTTAAATAGTCACACGAATCTCACATGATTTTTCCTTTCTCATAAAAAAAAAAAACAAATAAATTCTTTAATATCTTATGTTTCTTTGAATAACATGAAACTCATGCACCTAAATATATATAGAAAAAATAAAAATACAAAGCTCTTATCTTTCTTCTCATAGTCGATTCTTTAAGGTAATATGAGTGATTTTAGTAAATTCATGCGTTATTATTTCATGTTTTGGAGTATGGTTGTGATTATCTTTTAAAGTGTTTTTTACTTATAAAAATATCAAAATAATTTTTTTTTATTTTTATTAAAATTAATTTTAATATCAACGCATTAAAACGATCTAAAAACACTGAAAAAATAATTTAAAATAAAGAAAAAAATAAAATAAAATTTAAAATTTTTTAAAAGCGCTTTTGAAACACAAAAATAAATAGAATAAAAAAAAATCACATTATTTTTATATGAATCTTTAACCATTTTATTAACTTAAACTATCATAATGTATTTGAAAATTCATTGACAAGTTGGCAATCTAATCAAGATGAGAAATCACATGACTTTATCGAGCACCTAATTAAAATCACCTCGACTTTTTTTTGAGGTTTGTCCTACGATTTACAGTGACATTTTTTTTCTTGATAGCTAGAGGAATGTAGTAAAAAAACGCCAAATTATGGCGGGAATAAGGAGATGCACATCTGCAAAGGCACGCAGATATAAAAAAAAGAACAGGGCGAAGAAGAATAGGCCAACAAACCACAAGAAAAAACAGAGCAACAGCCCTGAAATGCCTCCACACAGAAACAGAGCTGCCAAAACTAAACAATCAGACTATCTCCGACTATTTTAAAAGAACGAGAGAGGTCTTTAGACCAAGCACCTGCTAAACCAGTCATTGCCTCTATAGAATGCAAAACAAGCAAACCTACTAAATTACAGACCATCTCCACCAAGAGCCATAAGCAGAACTAAAACAAAAGAAGACCCACAAATCATCTGGTTGATTCAGATACAAGCAACAAATTCACTTGTTCTGCGCATTCCCTGTTTAGCCAGGTGATCTGCCATGTGATTACTCTCATGATAAGAGTGGGTGAAAGTAATTGAACCAAAACGTGAAACCAATCTCTTGACTGAGGAGAAGAGCTTATGGTGCAACCAAGGTCTGTTACGAGGGTTATTCATCCTGCTAATGAGATTGGCAGAATCATATTCAATAATAATATGCTTATGATGCAAGAGACAATTAGGGGTGGAGAGTTCAATAGCTTTTACAACAGCTCTAGCAAAAAGAAACCAAAAAGAATTTCCATAATGATTTCCATATATATATATATATATATATATATATATATATATTGCATATTTCCAGTCGCATTTACGTGAATTTTGGTGACGGGAATAAAATTGGATTTAAATTTTTTATTTTCACCTATTCATTCATTTTCTCCCTTTCTCCATTCCCTCCTTTTCTATATGATAAATTGTTACTTTGCAGCATTTTCCTTCCTCATCTCAGTTTCTTTTCCTTTCTTCCTTATAAAGTCTTCTTAATAAATATATTAAGTTTTGAGAATCCCTATGAAATATATAATATACTAAGGCAAGAAACTGAAAAATTAAGAAGTTTCAATAATCTATGTTAAGGGCAATCACATTAAGAGTGACTTTTGAGACCCAGTTGTGTCGTGTTTGGTGGACGTGCAATACCCACAAATCCCAATCATGGGTCACCTATTTGACACTTTTCAGGCATAAAGGCATCCCTTCTTTTGGAGAGACCTACCAATTATCATCCTCTTAAGCTGAATCCCAATTTCTCATTCCCAAGGTAAAATGATTAATTTGTTTCTCAGTTGCATGTCTTCGTCAAATCGAATTGGCCCTCAAATCCAGACCTGGCATAGAGTAAGCATTGTCCCTCAGAGAAAGGGTTGTAATGCATCGAGGATGCAAGGGAGAGAAACGCCCATGTTCCTTTCATGTGAGCATTGTTTCCTTCCCATGTGCATTTATGTCTTGTAGTTTTCGCTTTCTAATCAGCAACCTGTATTATTTGGCTCGCAGAGGCTCTTTACCATCCGGCATGACTTGGGGTCCTTGACACTCTTATTAATGGAGATAGAGCGGTGGCTAGATGTTGGGTCAATTTTCTAAAGGGAATTCTCAAAATAATATATTAATATACCTGTAATTCAATGATACTCTTACATAATAAAAGAAAAAAAAATGCCTCACCCCGGCAAAAGAAGGAAAAAAAAACTGAGAAGAAACCAATCCCATCAAGAGCAATGTTTTTGAGCTTCAGTTTTCGATATGTAAGAACAGTGAACTTCAAACATATTAAAAACTTCATGTTTTTGGTTGACTGTAATAAGTAAATTTGTAGATATATTTTTATAAGAGAGAGAAAAAATCATTACAAACAAAAATAAGATAAAAAGAAAAAACGATGATATGGGACATAATATAAAATGGGGGTATTTTCCTAGATGCTTCACTATTTATATATTTATATGAATAGTAAGGCACCTCTCTCTCTCTCTCTCTCTTTTTTTTTTATCCTCATATGTTTTTTTAATTTAATCATTTTATTATCTAATTCTATAAGATAAAATTATAAATTGTAAAAAAATATAAAATTAAAAGTGAGAGTACCACAATATAAAACACAAAAAATAAGTTTTCAATCTCAAAGTTTTTAGACTTTTTATTTAGATTAAAAGTTTAATTTATTTATTTTCCAATCCATGAGTTTGAAAGAAAATAAAAAAAGTCACCAAAAACAACAAAGTAGAAAGAAAGTTGTCATTGATCATATTTTGGCAATATAAAGTGCTGATCTTTGTGTTAAAGAGTTTCTTTTCTTTAGGATAAGATTGTTTATAGAGGTTTTTATTGTGAAAATAGATTTTTAAGCTGCCTAACCCCCCTTTAGGAAAAGCAAATATGAGTTTCTTAATAGAAATTCAATAATGATAGTGTTATATATATATATATATATATATATATATATATATATATATATATATATTGAAAAAGCATATCTGAGTTTGTTTAAATTTGTTAAATTCAGTTGATTTTCATATATTTTTGAGTCATTTTAGAATAAGAAGATTGTTTATAGAGGTTTTTATTGTGAAAATGGATTTTTAAACCCCCCTTGGAGTTTTACCATCATAGATGTTATAACCTATTTTTAGATTATTCCTCAAATTCATCTTTTTTTTTCAAAATAATAATAGCAAAAAGACTAGTATTTTTGCAAAAGCAAGAGAAAAGTTAAGCTGCAATTTTGGATGGAATTGAAAGCCTAATTGTATTCTATTTTATCCAAAACTAAAGAAATAATACAGATTCAAGGTCAAATTAAATTATTATTGGACGAATCTGCATAAAAATTACCCATGAACATAATTAGATTTTTAGCAGGCCAATTTAATTTAATCATGAGCCAAATTGAGAATTTGAATTATGTTTAAGAATTATTTGGGTCCAATTAAAGGATTTAATTAGGTGCAAGGACTTAATTATATTTTAAATGGATCAAATTAATTTTAATTGGTGAAAAATTAAATTTGAAAGCCCAATTTGGGCTTAATTGAGAAGATTAAAATTTTAAGAGATCAAATTTAATTTTTACCAAGTTAATTGGTTTAAATTAGGGGTAAAATTAAAGGTAAAATTGAATAAATTCATAGTCAAGGATCATTTTGCAAAAGGTGTTGAACTACAGGGACTCAATTGATTGAAATCAAGGGTGAAATTGAAGAAAATTAAAAGTTTAATGGTCAATTAAAGGTCAAATTGCATAAATCCAAGACCAAGGACTAAAATGAAAAAAAGGTGCTAAAATTTAGGGTTGACATTGACGTTCGATAAGGGAAAAAAGGCATAAAATTTGAAGTTTAAGGTCAAATAAGGATGTAATTGAAAGGAACTAAAAGACAGATGACTATATTGAACTTTGGCCAAACCCTTAAATTAAAACCCTATAATCCAAAATGACACTATTTCATTTAAATGAAATGATGTGTTTTGACCGAATAGTAAAAAAAAAAGCAACAGATTAGATGACTTATCATCTGGTTATTATTCATTTTCTTCTTCAATTAAGCCTGAAAAAGTTGCTTGGATGACTTCCTTTTCAAGATATTTAATGCTTCATATCTCCATTAAATTTGACAAAACTTGCACGTAAACGACAGTCTAACATCTGAATACACCCTAGTATGGTTCTTTCTGGCCAATTGACACCACGCCGGCCTTGATGCCGCCCTAAAGTGGCCAACCCAACCAACCTTTATGCAACAACTTTTTCAGGTCATGATGACAACTTTGAACCAACGGTTGAGATCCTTTCGATTTGAATCAAAAGCCAAGATTTGATACCATAAAAGACAACATGTCTTTCTTCTAACCCTTATTAATGGAGGTGGATTCCATTCCTTGAGGGAGGAAACATTAGAAGCCAAAGTTGAGAAAATACCATCTTTCTACCTAGTTTTTCTTCCTCCTTCCCGGCCACCACCTACACGTTAGTCTTCTATACAACACTAAGAAAGCCTCCAGCCTTTCTCCTCCTTTGGCGAGACAAGTTTTCCCTTTTTTTTTCCTTTAACCCCCCCGACCACTGCATTCTATATGCAATGGCCATAATAATTAATTTTGTGGTCACTGGGTTGGGTTAGTTACCATGCAGGCTCGGGCCGGGTCTAGCCCATTAAAACATATCTGTAACATCGATACATTTCTCTACCATGTTAAAAATTAGTTTGAAATCTTACTCGCAATGTAAACGACATGTTTGTGGAAACATGTTTGTGTTTTTAAATTTTAAAAAATCATGATATTTTAAAATACATCTACACTATTAATATATTCAATTTGAAATTAACTTAAAATTTTACTCAGTGTAGAGTGGGTGATAAAACTAGTGTTTTCTTAGAAAGAAAACTAGTAGAAATAATAATAATAATAATAATAATAATAAAACATTTCAAAAGATCACGATACCGAAAAGCAAAACCTGTAATTCCACTAAAAAAAAGGCACAAACCCCAAAAAGTCCCCCAATTATTGAAGGGTTTTTGCTTGACTCGAGAGCAATTACTATTATCTCAATTTAATCATTATAACCTTAAATGTTTTTAAAATGATTCTTGTCATAGGAGTCTTTTAAAATAATTCCAATTTTTTTCATAAGAAAATATTCAATATTTATTATTGTTATTTTTAAAAAAATTAGACAAAACACTCTATTGATATTTTATAATAGGGACTAAATTGAGATTTAGGTAATGTTTTAATACCATGTGAATATGATTATCATTTGGGGCTATTTTGAAGTCTAACCAAAGAAAAACATCTCTAAATCACATTAAATACCTTCTCTAAGTCACACCAATGGTTGAAGTAAAGAAAGCACACTTTAAATTCTCCACGAAAATGTGCATATTTAAATTTTGACGTTCTTTCAATAAAATCATATATTATAACTCTGGATTGATTTTTATAACATTCTCCACGAAAATGTGCATATTTAAATTTTAACTTTGGGACAATTTCTTATAGCAATGATATACACACACGCGCGATCACGGTCCATATTTAATTCTTGGTTTTATAAATATCATCCATATGCTTCGTAATTTTATAATTAAAGGAAAAACTTCAAAAACATTATTATTTATTTAGAAATGTTACTAGCTTCGGTGTTCATACTTTGCCATGAGGCTGAAATATTTTTTTTGTTGCAAAAATGATGTTAAGTGTTCCAAACATATTTTTTTCTTTTTAAATGTGCGACCCGGGTTATACATCCGACTGGGTCTAATAAAATGGTTTTTTATTTTAATTAGATGAAAAAATAAAAAATAACAATAGATGGATCAAATCTAAAAGAAAAATGATTAGGAAAACCTAGGAAATTTTTTTTTTCAAAATATGACAAACGATGTCTGTCTTACAACCCATTAAATATGAAAGAAAAAAATGAGGTAAAAAAACATAAAAAACCAGTCTTAATAAACCCGAGTTAGCATGATAAATCTATAACCCTAGTAATTAGGGCCGAGCCAACCTGAGATATCCCACCAAACTCGCGGCTCAGATAATAAGATTGGAATAACCTAATAAAAAAAAGAGAATTATAAAGATATTTTTTTAAAAAAACTTGTATTAACTTTTCAAACTCATGACTCAGGTCGTTAAACCCAAAGCACCCTATCTAAAAAAAACTCATGAAATTCAATTCTCAATCAATCAAATATTGAATGATGAAATTGAATAAAAGAATTTCAATTATACAAAAGAAAAAAAAAGCAATTAAAAAAATGATGATCAAAATTGAAATACAAAATAAATTTTATATTTGATTCAAGGGTGAAATTGAAAAGAAAAATCAATTTAGCAAAAGAACCCAAAAAAATAAAAAAATAAGGATCTAAATTGATATAAAAAATAAAAAAAACAAAAATTTGAAGGGTAAAATTGAAAAAAATAATAACTTGTACAAAAGGACCAATAAAAAAATTATAAATCAAACAATGAAGATCAAATTGGAAAACATAATACTATCAATTTTGATTGAAGGATGAAATTAAAAATGAATACAACATTGACAAAATGCCTAAGAAAAAAAATTAGAAATAAAAAAAATGAGGATCAAATTGAAAAAAAAAATAACAAATTGAGATGGAAGGATGAAATTGAAAATAAATAAAACTTCTATAAAAGGATCAAGAACAAATTTAAATATTTAAAAAATAGAGACTGAAGTTAAAATACCAACAACAAAAAGAGTTAAACTGTAATTTTTGAGAGATAAGAGAGAGAAAAAAACAAAATAAATATTCATTGCTGACAAACCGGACAACCGAAGCCAACACATGCCATTCCAAATGAAAAAGGACACGTTGACACTTTCAATGACACAACGTAAGGGCTTTTTTCGATGCAAGATGCTGCCTAAAAGGCGTATGCACCTCCCTTGTACTTGAGAGTGTGTTCGCACTCCCCACCCTTTTGTTTTTATTTTTAGTTTTTATATTTAGTCAAATATCAAATTACTTTCAAGGTAAAGATGAAAAAGCCCATTAACTTCAATTTTAAAATATTTACTTTTAAAGACATTTTAGTCGTTTTTGTTGTGCGTTTTAATTATTTATTGTTTTTATATTTGGTCAAATACAAATTTCATCTCAGCTAACATTATAATAACCAAAAAACCATTGTTAGAAATACAAAAATTTCCCTTAAGACTAGTTTTAAGTTATTTACTTTCAATGATATTTTAGTTGTTTCATTGTGTAATTAAAATGAAAAAAAATTTATTTGTATCCGGTTAATTTGATAATAATTATTGAACCATGTAAAAAAACTTTAACGCCATTGGGAACTAGTGTTAAATTTTTTGAATAGAGGGGCATAATCATCATCACAAAATTCAATTGAGTAATTGGTTCCAAAACCAATTAAGTGCTTTAATTTGAACTTTATTATAGATGTTCCTTTAAATTTAATCTTTTCATTTAAGATTCATGACTTTTTTAGGTTCAACGAGATTTAAAATATTTAATATAAAAAAAATTTATATAGACTAATTATTATCTTATGTTTAAGTTTATCAAAGAATATATATGATGAATTTTGAATTTCTAACCACTTAATTATTAACCCTGTAATAATTAAATAATTAATTGAATCTAAAGGGTTAAGTTACTAACAAAACATCAACAATAATTTTATATTACTCTGTTATACCTTTTAAACTCTTATCCCACCCACAACTTTAGGAAATCTAAGAAATGAAAACCCTTTTTTTTTTTTTTTACATTAACAATCATATTATTTATCATTTATCTGATGCATGATTTTATTAAAAGAAGGTTATAATAATCTTTGTTTTTTCTTTTCTTCTACTTTTTACTTAACATCATGCACAAATCAACGCAAGTTCATTATCAATTTCCAAAAGTTTCTTCTTTCTTTTTCTTTTTTTTTCCTCCCTTGAGAAGCCTCCAAAATTGTTCTGGACCTTCTGTTATTTATGTGATAATGTGATGCCTCAGAACCATCTTGGTCAGCACACAAGTCATCTTCACAGAGAGATGATGAAGACGATATTATTGGACGAAAAAGAAAAATCACCACTGTTATTTATTCTTTCTATGTCATCGTTTCATGTTGGAATTAGTGAAGGAAATACATTAATTATGTAATCCGCCATTATTCTTTCTCCAGTGTAACATGTTCGGATCCAGGACAAGGCCTCCCAAGAATCGAGGTGGAATCTGCAATTTTTGGTGAGTGCTTTAGTTATGAAGAATTGTTTTCGATTTTCAGCCATTTAATTCGTAAACATCTTATGATAAAAATAAATAAGAACAAGAATATGCTTGTTAAAATTTTTAAAACTATTTTAATTAATTTCTTTGAAGAATGAAAATAGCATAAGTTAAAAGAAATACAAACGTCTCACTCATCATAGTAAATCTCTCGTGTCCTTGTCTTCACAAGTGCATGTGTGTTTGTTGATTAAAAATATTTCTTTGCTATATAATTAAAGAGATAGGACGTCAATTACCCAAGAGCCACCACGATGATTGGAGCAATTTTACACCGATATATGATATAGTGAGCAAGTTGCTCGCTGGACGACGACGGCGGCGGCGGCGGGAGGAAACCAGTTTGTGTTCGTAGAGTATGTTGTGAGAGTAAATGCGGGAAAGAAAACAAATAAAGAAAGAAAAACAGCATGGAGCTACCTAATTCTGTCTTAGAGCCGCCAAGTATAGCTAGCATTGTGTAAAATTATAAATAAAACCTTTTTAAAATATTTAATAAGTGAGATTTCAGACAATTTTCCTGTAATCTGTTTCGCCATTCTCCTGAACAGCAACAATTAATGTCAACCAAAGTACCATTGTCTTTTTCTTTTTTCTAATTTCTGAGATAACAATGGCAAGACTTAAAATGCAAGATTTATCTCATCATTGTTTTACCCAAAAAATAATAATTAATTATTGATAATTCAACAATTTCATTGGAGTTCAGAATTTCAGTTGGCTTCTTTCACAATCAATGCTAAAGTATTGATTGGAGTCGTTAACCATGTGATATAACTGGAAATCAAGAGCCCATCCACAGATTTGAAGATCTCCGTAAAATAAATTAAATCAATGATATATCAATCTTTAGGGGGAAACCATGCCAGAGCAATAATTTAAGCTTAGTCAAATGATGCAAAAACTATATAATTAATTTATCCACGTTGATTATATAGTAAATAATTCAATAGAAATTAATAATTAAACCCCAGTTGAGTCCTTCTGTGGGCATGCAATGAACCGCAAGTTGTAGCATGAATTTTCGAGATGCATGCTTGTCTCTGATTAATGCCAATCATGGAGCGGACACCATTTTTCTGATTGGATACAAAAGAAAACATACTGTGGGTCATTTGTTTGGCACGTTTGAGCGCATAAGGCACCACCATACACAGGAAAAGACCTAAATAATGCATCGTTAGGGCAATTTTGGCCAGTAATCAAGTTTGTCATCTTGTATTCAAGTTTCTGGCAAACCTAGAAAATGACCCCATATAGATAGTCTCAACATTGTCCCTAAAGAAATTTTTATATCAATTTTATCCCTCAAAAGTCTTAAGAATTCTTAACTAAGTTTCGAAATTTGACCATGGGTTTCATCCAAATCGCATCCTTTTTGGCAAGGGAACCTTTTGTCATTTTTTTTTATTAAGGAATTCTAACAAAGGGTCCTAATTGAAAATAACAATTGTTTATGGGTGAAATTGGTACAAAAACTTGTCTGGACACAAAATTTTTACCAATTCAATAGGCGGGCAGTGTTCTTGAGGTTTATTCTTTCTGTTATCCTTTTCTTTTCTGAACCGAGTCATCTTGTGTATTCTCACAAACACATTGGAGGTCCTCATTTAATAGCCCACATGAACTTTTCGACACTTTGTTTTTATTGTCTTCACATTGTAGCCAATGTGATGAATATTCTGACAAAGTGGATAGGTAGGGTAGATCAAGATGACTAGAAAATAAGGAAGCAACAGAGATTGTTATGAACTGCGGAGGCAAGGAAAATGAAGGCCTATTTACTTTCATGTGAGTGCTGTCTCTCCCATGTGATATATCAGCTTCCCTTGTTCTAGTCCTGGGTTCTTTTACTGGTCTTCGGGACATGTTTCTTTAGGACCACTAAATTATGGCCATATTTATTCTCAAAAAAAAATATATTAAATTATGGTCATTCGCCAGCTCCCTAAATAGAAAATCACTAGCTCTGATCTCTATTAGCAAAGATTTTCATAATTCACAAATTCCATTTGCACCTCAAAGATCATATGGATTCACAGACAGGTACATGCATGAGGGCGACATTTGAGCTTAGGTTTTATGAGTTGTTCCTGCATATAAAACCGAGGTTCCTAGGTTTCTTATCCAATTAAAAGTCCCACCTGCCTCGTTCCTAGTACAATATACTTCAGATTCTTGTTCCATATATTACTATCAGCTCCTAGTTCAATAAATCCTAATAAACATCGTCGGAGATAGTTGAAATTAGAAAGAAAGCTAGAGAGCAGTAGTAGTGTGTAATGTTTTGATCATACAGAGAGGTGGAGGATTCCTATGTTCGATAAAAGATAGACGAGAGGCTCAAAACATTCGGTTCAGTTTTCTGATTGATTAACTGCAAAAAAAGGCCGATAGCCAAGCGGATAAGGCCAGTCTTACAAAGGCATAGGGCATAAATTAACGGGAAAAAAAACTAAAAAAGAAGATACCAGTTAGGATAAAAACATGGTTTTGTTATTTTCACATCAAAATCATCTTAAAAGACCTTAAAAATCATCTTCATTCCAAGTGCACTAAATAAAAGCACCCAGATTTCAAGGTATTCCAGCATAATACTCAACAAGTTACCGTAAGGGATGATGATATTGAAAATAAGATCAAGCTGCAGAACCTTTGGGCCTTAAGCATTCATTTTGAAAATACTGTAAGGGAATAGCCATACCCTAACTGAACGGCCCAAATGAACTGATCAATCTACCATACAGATCCTCAATTTGACCAGCCATAGCTACTGTTTTTTTTTTTTTTCCCCTCGGTCATTAGCATCTTAGATATATATTCCAACTTGACTTAAAACCAGGTTCATGAGTTGATTGGATTGATTAAAAGGTCCAATAAATCAATTTAGTATATGCTTTTATTTAAAAAAAACCATAACAATATCATTTTACTTAAAAAAATTAATTTAAAATAAAAATTAAATCAGCCCAGCTCTACGAGAATCATGCCCTGTTATGATATCGTTTTGTTTTTATGGATGGACCATGCCTTAAAAATAAATAAATTTATTTTGTTTTAAATTAATTTTTTTGAATTGTTTTGATATTCTAATATTAAAAATAAATTTCAAAAATAATAATAAAAAATATTATTTTATATATTTTAACACTTCAAGATATAACTAATTCAGCCAAATTCTAATTATGATTAGCACCCGTTGGCATCCAAGACAAGCACTTAACCACCAACACAAACCTCACGAAACAACTCCAGGATTTCCTCAGGCTCAACCATGGGCCTAATATAATATTCAAAGTCCTTTCTTTCTTGATTTAAAGTTCAAACCATTGAAGAGATGAGGAAACTTTTGGAGGTAAGCCCACTCCTTTTCAAAGTTTCTGAAATTTTCCAAAATGCCCAGTAGATAGGGAGAGATATATAGCTTTCGCGGCCTGATCCCATCAATTGTGGGCTAAAAAAAAAGGGACCATTAGTGTAGTTATGCATTTTCTTTTATGAAAAGGACCCTTTACATTGTCTTTAGATTTTAAGTAATGGTGAAGTGATCCAGGTTCTGCTGCTGGTGGAGCAAACGCTTATCTTTACATCGTTAAAAAAAATAAAATTTTGGTTAATCTATCAAATTAATGATTTGAGGCATTAGATTTATAAACTTTTTTTTTTTCAGATCATTCCTGGTAATAAATCCAGATGAAAGATAATAAAACCAATCATTGCATTGTCTGCCAAAAAAAAGATTCAAAGAAACAGGTAGTAAATGAATTAAACCAGATTTTATCTCCACAGCTACATTAATATTTAAAGATTTAATGCATAAAGATTGCTGGTTCATGTTTGGAGTTGATAACTCCTTTAATGCCCTTTGTTTTGCCATGTTTTCTATTTTTAGCATTTCCACTTCTAGTTTTTTTTTTTTAGAATTTGCACTCAGATTTAAAGAGCTTGGCGGGTTATTTTCTTATCTTGTGATCTTTTTATTTACTTTAATTGTTCTTTGAATCTCATGATCGAAGACTAGTGCACTTGTACGGGAAGATCTTAGCATAAATAAGTTCACTATTAAAAAAAATTAGATAAAAACTTCCTTGGCAACGGTGCCAAAATTTGGTCAGTCGTTGGAATCTTCAAAATATAATTCTAACTTTACTATCATAAACAAAATAAATTCATAGTATGATAATGAAAATAAGGTCGAACCCAATGTAAAATTTGTTTAATCTTCCTACAATATACTAAAATAAAAAAGAATGGGGGATTTGAATAACAAAATTAAAGAAAAAAATTCTAAAAATAAAAATAATAAATTTATATGTTGTTATCTGAATTTAAAGGTTTAGATATCCATTTCTATAAATTTGTTAATTATCAAAGTAAAATAAATATTCTTTCAATTCAAATAAATAAATTCAATGTCCTTTAAACCTAAAAAGAATCAAGAAGATTATAAGTAAATTAATTAAATTAAGCAATCCGATCAATTTTTTACTATTAAATAAATTTAATATCAAAAAACAATTTTAATTCACTTTACAGTAACTTTAAATAAAACCTGTAGAATTTATTCCAAGGAACCTTTAAAAATCTGAATCCAGAAGCTCACAATATTGTTGGACCCCGTCTGGAAGCCCTTCAATATACTGCTCGTCTCTCTCTCTCTCTCTCTTGATTTTGCTTTTGTGCAAGATTTGAATATGAAAATTTAGTTTTCCTATTTGCTTATCCTATAGTCTTTTTTTTTTAGAGTAGCTTATCCTATAGTATTGTTTTCTAATTAAATACTATAGGAATAAAAGGAGAAGCAATTTACTAATTTGATTCTGCATACAAAAAAACAAGAATTTATTTTTTCTTGACGGAATACAATACAGAAAACCTTATTGAATGGAACGAATTCACGGTTGATTCTGATCTCCTCATGTTGCTCACTCACACACATGATCTAGACAGCCAATTAATTAACGTTTTACTTTTTAAGCAAGAGCTGGAACCATCTAGCTGAACTTTTCAGATATCGTTTCAAATTATTCTTGAAATCAACATAAGTCACACCGAAGCGAACAGTGTAGCCAGCATCCCATTCGAAGTCGTCCAAAAATGACCATATATAGCATGCCTTCACGTTAGCCCCCTTCCTGCATGCGAATGTTCAACCAATAGCTTAACATCCATCTTAACTATATCTTAATCCAGATATTTCTAATAGTTTTAATTTATACTAAGATAGAAACTATAAAAAGTGTAAATTAGAAGGTCCATAATTCAGAATTTTTTTAATATGTTTTGCCCTAGAAATGACGTTCTAGGAATTAGTGTACATGATAATTAAGATTAAGATGTTGAAATACTAACTGGATAGCTTTCAAAAGATATGAGAGGTGGGCACTGTGGTATCTTATTCTCCAACTATCCTTGAGGGCAAAGGCAATCGGTCGCGACGCATTTTCAGCAATTCCTGCCAAGAAGAACACATTAATCAGTCGTTGACAAAACCATGTTAGTTCGTTCAAATTATTGAAAAATAAAAAATAAAATAGCAGCTGTCTTGCCATTTTCAGTAATAAAAACTGGTGGATTTTTGTAATTATCTTTGATGTACAGCAGAACATCTTGTATTCCCCTCGGGTAGACGTAAAGCCAGTTCCAGTCAGTCTGCAGCAAACCATTTACACTGTAATTAATCTTCTTATTAATTAGATTCTGTAAGGCAGTGAATGATTCAAAATCCTTTGCCCTTAATCTCTATGTATTCGGAAATCTAAAAAAAAATAACAAATAAAAAACCGTACCGGTGTGCCGATGGGAACTCCATTTTTCTCAGCTGTGATGACAAAAATATATTTGTGAGATAAATTAATTTATATATTTCGTCAAATAAACCCTAATTAAAACAAGGCACAGAAAATTGAGCATACTAGTTTGACTGACACGCCTAACGTCAGTATAACTAAGGTTAGCCCCGGTTGTTAAGGAAATCAAGCACAGAATAGGTAATAAACCAAATCAGCACTGAATAGGTAACAAACTTCTAATTTAATCGTTAATTATTTGTTTCCTTGTTTGTAAATAATTAGGCTTGATTATAGACAATAATACAGGATCCTGATGCAGAACTATCAGTATATATTATAATCTTTTCATTGATTGAAATAATAAGAAGAATATTATTTCTCTTTATGGTGTCAGAGCAATAGTCTAGGTATCAAAATAAAACACAAAGCCTTCAGTCGACTCCTATGGCAGACCAAGGAAGCACAGCAGCAGGCGTAAGATGGGGCGCAAGATGGGATCATCCCAATCATCAATTTTATCTTCACCATTCAGACCAACCTAGTGCTGTTCTTGTGCCACAATCCCTGGTTGAAGACAACTATAGTACATGGAGCCAATCCATGACTATGGCTCTGACAATTAAAAATAAGATTGGGTTCATAGATGGCTCAATGAAGGAGCCTGATGAGAAGAAATTTGATGAACATCAACAATGGAACCGATGCAATAGTCTGGTGAAAACTTGGCTATTAGGATCCATGTCCAAAGAAATTGCCATCAGCGTCATCAACTGCAAAGATGTCAGACAGATGTGGCTTGACTTACAGGAACGATTCTCGCATGTAAATGTGGTTCAATTATTTAATGTTGAGAATGAAATTCATGATTGTGTGTAGGGAAACATGTCTGTAGGGTCTTACTTCACAAAGCTAAAGGGCCTATGGGATGAACGTGATGCACTTTGCACTTTTCCAACATGCACTTGTGGGGCAATCAAAGAAGTAGCTACATATATGGAGACACAGAAAACCATGAAATTCCTCATGGGTCTTAATGATTCATATGTAGGTGTTCGCAGCAACACTCTGTTACAAGATCCACTACCCACAGTAAACAAAGCATATTCACTGGCCATTCACCATGAGAAACAATCAGAGGTGACAACAGGGAAAAGCCATGCTCAGTCTGAGGCTGCTGTCTTCGCTGTAAGGAATTCAAACCAAGAGATTGAAGCTGAACTGAGATGCTTCAAGTGTAACAGATCAAACCACACTGCCAAGGATTGCCGTGCACATCTCAGATGCACCTTTTGCCGCTGGAAGGGACATACAACAGAATATTGTCGCAAAAAAGAAAGCAAGGATCGAGCCGAAGTTTAATGCGACAATTTCCAAAGGCAACCAAGTGGCATCACACAAGAATGAAAGAAAGGAGATGAGTTTTCCCTTCACAGCTGAAGAATGCAAACAGATACTCAGCATGATAAAGAATAAAACAACTTCTGCCAATCATGTTAGTAACTACCAAACTCATGATGAACTCTTGGGTAAGGCTTTTTCACTCATTTCTAATGGCAACAGAAGTACATGGATTTTGGACAGTGGATGCACAGATCATATGATTTCTAATCAAAACCTGTTCACATACTCAAGACCTGTCAATGGCCGCACTGTTGAATTACCGAATCGGTCAATAACACAAGTAACTCATATTGGCAGAGTTCACCTATCCTTTGATTTAATTCTTGATAATGTTTTGTGTGTCCCATATTTCTGATTGAACTTAATTTCAATTAGCAAGCTTGCATTTGATTCCTCTTGTATAACCATCTTTCTAAGCCAATTTTGTGTGATTCAGGACCTACGTTCGGGGAAGATGATTGGGATGAGAATTGAAAGGGAGGGTCTATATTTTCTCGACCAAGCCAAGAAAGGAACATGCAACCATGCCCAAACTCTTCATCCGAACCTTTGGCATCAACGTCTTGGACATCCCTCAGCCAAAGTATCCTAGTTATTTCCTAAAGTTAATTCTTGTTCTCACGACAAATGTTTAATTTGTCCGTTAGCAAAACAAACAAGACTTCGATTTTCTTCAAGTTCCATTACCAGTACATCTCCATTTGATTTAATCCATGTTGACATTTGGGGTGGTTATAAAGTTGCTTCTATTTCAGGTGCAAAATATTTTCTCACTATTGTTGGTGATCACACTAGATGCACATGGATTTATCTTATGAAACACAAATCAGACACTAAGGATCTTCTAGTCAATTTCATCAACATGGTTGAAAATCAATTTGATTTTAAGGTCAAAATTATTCGTAATGACAATGGTCTTGAATTCAAACTCGAAAGCTTTTACGCTAATAAAGGTATCATTCACCAAACTAGTTGCATTAATACTCTACAACAAAATGGTGTTGCCGAACGTAAACATAGACATTTGTTAAATATGGCACGTGCCTTACTTATTCAGGCCGGTCTTTCTCATCAATTTTAGGGTGATGCTATTCTTGCTTCTGCTTACCTCATCAATCGCACACCAACCCCCATTCTCCACGGAAAGACACCATATGAAAAATTATTTAACATAATTCCTAATTATTCACACTTACGAGTATTTGGTTGCTTATGTTTTGTTTCCACTCATGCATAGAGTCGCTCCAAATTTGATCCTCGAGCATCTAAATGTATTTTTCTTGGGTATCCTTATGGGAAAAAGGGATATCGAGTCTTTGATCTAGCTACAAAACAGGTCATAGTATCAAGGGATGTCATTTTCTTTGAAAATATATTTCCTTCCCTCACACCAAGTGCTAGTACTTCTCCCACTCCGAATTTATTTTTACCTTTTGACATAGACTTTGCACCCCCTCCTCCTATTACCCATCAAACACTCAATGATCTTCCCTCTCCAGCCACCCCTACCCCACACATACATGATTCCTCACATATCACTCAACCCAACTCCTCTCTTATTCCCACTCAACCTCTTCAATGTGGCCATTGATCGATTACCACTCCTTCTTATCTGCAGGACTTTCACCTCGGCATGACCCTCCCTTCAAGGACTGAACCGTCATCCTTCACGAACTTGGTTCACACTTCAGGTACTGCTTATCCTCTCTGTTCTTACTTATCTTATGCTCATCTTTCTCCCAATCATAAAGCTTATACCACTCAGCTCACCCTTCTCAAAGAACCTACCAGTTTTTCCTAGGCTGTTCAGCATCCACAGTGGCGTGAGGCCATGCATCTTGAAATCGCTGTTTTACAAGCTACTGAAACTTGGAGCTTGGTTCCCTTGCCTTCTCATAAACGGCCAATCGGCTGTAAATGGGTCTACAAGATCAAGTTGAAAGATGATGGGACAGTTGAATGGTATAAGGCCCGGCTGGTGGCTAAGAGATACAGCCAAATTGAAGGCGTTGATTACCAGGAAACCTTCGCCCCTGTCGCAAAAATGGTCACTGTCCTTGTCTTACTCAATGTGGCAGCTTTGCATGGTTGGCATCTCCACCAATTAGATGTCAACAATGCATTCTTGAATGGCGACTTGGATGAGGATGTTTACATGTCACTACCTCCTGGCTTCGGACGAAACGGGGAGACACGAGTTTGTAAACTCCATAAATCCCTATATAGCTTGAAACAAGCCTCCAGACAGTGGTTTACCAAGCTGTCCAATACACTCAAGGCTGCAGGATTCCACCAGTCTTTATCTGATTATTCTTTGTTCGTCCGCAACTATCAGGGTAACTTTCTAGCATTACTGATATATGTGGATGATGTGATATTGGCTGGAAATAATTTGCAGGATATAGAGAACACCAATCTTTTCTTGTCCAGACAATTCAAGCTGAAAGACTTGGGACAACTTAAGTACTTCCTTGGCATAAAAGTTGCAAGATCACAGAATGGGATCAGTTTGTCACAGAGAAAATACGCCCTCGACATTTTGAATGATACAGGATTTTTGGGTGCCAAGCCATCTCGGTTTCCTTTGGACCAAAATGTATCATTAACACAATCTAATGGCAAGCTCTTGGAGGATGGATCAACATACAGAAGGTTAATTGGAAGGTTGATATATCTGACTATAACTAGACCTGACTTGGCTTATGCTGTGCATATCTAAAGTCAGTTCATGGACAAACCTCGGCAACCCCATCTAGTAGCAGCTCATCAAGTCCTCAAATATATCAACCAAACACCTGGACAAGACATCATGTTACCATCCACGGGTAACCTTCAGTTACAAGCATTTTGTGATGTTGATTGGGCTCGTTGTAAGGACACAAGGAGATCAGTTACCGGTTATTGCATTTTACTTGGAGGAGCACCTATTTCTTGGAGGACCAAGAAACAGACAACGATATCATGTTCAAGTGCAGAGGCAGAATACCACTCTATGGCTACTACATGCTGCTAGATTACATGGCTGAAAAATATTTTAAAGGACTTGAAGATAAATCACACACAACCAGTGACTCTGTTCTGTGATAATCAAGCAGCAATGCACTTCGCATCAAATCCAGTATTTCATGAGCGAACAAAGCACATCGAAATAGATTGTCACTTGATACGTGAGAAGATTCAAGCAGGAATGATTCAGACATCATACATTCGAACTACACAGCAACCAACAGACTTATTTACTAAGCCATTAAGCTCCACACAGTTTGAGAATTTACTTAGCAAGTTGGGTATAATTAATATACACTCCAACTTGAGGGGGAGTGTTAAGGAAATTAAGCACTGATTAGGCAACAAACCAAATCAGCATTGAATAGGCAATAAACCAAATCAGCACTGAATATGTAGCAAACTTGTAATTGAATCGTTAATTATTTGTTTCCTTGTTTGTAGATAATTAGGCTTGATTATAGGCAATAGTGCAGGATCCTGATGTAGAACTATCAGTATATATTGTAATCTTTTCGTTGATTGAAATAATAAGAAGAATATTATTTCTAGTCACTAGTAGCTTTCAAAGGAATGCTTTCTACATAATTTGCTGTAGAGTAGTTTAAGCCAAGAAAATCGAGGGATCCTTTTAGCATTGCAGACTGTTCTTTGGTAAATTTGGGCAGTCGATTTCCAACCAAAGATCTCATGCTATCAGGGTAATCACCAAATGCAAGCGGATGTGCAAACCTATAAAGGATTAAAAAGAAATTGATCAATATCAATAATATGATGTTTAGGCACTAATTAATCAATTATCATTAAAGAAAATAATTCAAAATACTACTGAGTCGTTAAGTATTAAATTACCATCCAAACATGAAATCCAAAGCTCTGGAAACAGCTATGCGGTCAGCAGTTAATTTTGGTACAAACCAATGACTTACAATTGTAATTCCAATTTGTCCCTTTTGAATCCAAGCAAGCTCATTGAAACTTTGAGTACTATATGCTTTAATAGTTTTTAAATGTTAAAAGATAAAGCTTAGTTCAATAATTTTAAAGGATACAAACCTGGTACTTGTCCTTGTATACTTTAACGGTAGCTCCATGGCTAAGAATCATGTTGTGGGCAGCAAAATAAGGCTCGACGGCAGAGTTGCCCCCAGGGCAGTTTCCAAGAGTTTTAGAACATCGACCAGGTGCAAAGGAATCGAAAGTGTAACCATTAATAGCCAGTCCATTTGATTCGTTCATTGTTATCCAATATTTCACTCAATCACCAAATGTTTTGAAGCAAAAGTCTGTATACTCCGTTTTTTTTTGTTGCTAATCCTTCCAATATACTACTCAAAACCAAAAATAGCTCTCCCTGTCAAACCCTGCACCCTCCACAAAAAACCACCCTCTCCTTTCCATTCTCACAGCATCAACCCTAAACCTTCACAAAACTTCCTACCAACATGGTAAAACCTTAGCCCAACTGCCCACAACAACATTACCTTACTCCAAACCTGCAGACCACCATCTTACCTTTACTCCACACCATGCCGCTTCCCCTGTTATACCATTGGAACCTACCATAAAAAATCTTAGCCTGACATCTTCAGCCAATACCCTTACTGATATAGACCATATTAAGCTGTTTTTTTTTAGAGATTACCTTCATGGGTGGAATATCGAGACCTGAAAAAGACCTTTTTTAAGTTTGACCAGGTTACCAAAATGTTTCCATCTAAGCCGAAAACAGCACTCGGGCGATGTTTTGGCTTTGTGGACATATTATCACCCTTATCTGTGTCTGATCTCTGTGATCAAGCCAGTAATCTTTGGTTTGATACCTACAAGTTAAGAGTGAATCCAGCTAAACACTAGTCCCTTAAACCTCCCTTACCAGCATTAAAACCCCTATCCAAGCCCACACCACCTCATAAACCCAACCTTATATTCAGAGAAAACATATCTTTTGTTGAGGTACTCACATCCACAAAACAACAAATGGCCACGAAGGAAATGTGAATGGTATAATATAACTCAACGGATGAGGATAAGGAATGGTAGCATAGGAGCTTAGTGGGAAATATCTTGCCAAATATTGATGTAGCAACACTAGATACAACGGTTTTAAAATCAGGTGCCAAAGCTATGAGCTTTTGTTTCTTATGAGCTAGTCAGGTGATTATTACTTTTGTGGATCAGTTAGATTCAACACATGAACAAAGGAATGAAGGGTCTATATTGTATTCACTTTTCAGCAATCTCAGACAGTGGGAAGAAAGGAGTAGAGCTTATGACAGATTTGCTTGGATTTTCATATTTGGTTTGCCAATGAAAGGGTGGAACAGAAACTGTATTGATATTCTTCTCTGGAGTTGGGGAAATATTGTTGGCTATGACACATCATGTGTTAGTCAGGGGTCCATATCAGGTATTAGGGTTGTTATTCGAACCACAAAGCTTGAAACTTTACATGATCAAGTGATGCTCCAGCTTGATGGAGTGCAGGTTGAGGTCAGGTTGAAAGAAATTAAAGGTGAGTTCATCCTTTTTCTCATAACAGTCAAACACTCCATAGATGTCTCACTATATACAACATCTGTGTTATCCAATGACGATGAATATGATCTTTGTGAGGAAACTAATAGGGCAGCACCGACTCACATAGATACAAGACATAGTGTTGATTTTGAATCTGATTTCACTGGATTGTTGGGCAATCAAAATCAGATTGACAACACACTCACCAAGTCTGTTGTATCACCTTTGTAGCTCTACCCAGAAATTACTGAGTTATACAAACATGCAGTTTTATTTGATGAATGTACGTACGAAGTTGATAACCGTTTAGCCCTGGTACCTTACGAATATGTTGAGGTGGCTACAACTGAATATAGGGTTGTAGATGTGCAACAAGTCTCTTACTTATCTGAGAGAGATGGGCTGGATCAACAAAGGGATTATTGTAGTGGAGACCTGACGAAGATGGGCTGTAAGAAAAAGCAGAAATCTTCCAGCATAGGCCCGGAAACAAATGTTAACTCAATAAGTACTTGGCCATCTTTTTCTACCTTCATTACTCCTATTATTGACCCATATGAACTTTGTGCTCTGGAAGTAGGAAACATGAAATCTCACAGAAAGAAAGGAAAGAAGCTCACACGTAGAACACAATCTTTCAAGAAGAGGAAATCATGTCAAATAGGAAACCAAAGCTTTAAGCATTCTGAGATAGTAATTGTTGAGTACTCAGTCTCTGATAATGGAATCAAGAATAGGAATGCTATTATTAGATCTGGAAAGGAATTGGTTAGTGAGGATGAGGCAAATAGTTCGATCTATAGACCTGCTACAAATTCTAGTGATCAAGCAAATGAGCCTGCACACCCTGACAACTGGGCTGAAGCCAATGCTTGCTGGGATGTGGGAAAAGCTATTCTACAAGGGCACGATGATAGCCGCCTCATGATACAGACACTGCAGGGATTCATAGAAAGAGAGCAGGAAGAGTGGATCAGAAGGAAGAAGACATAATTTTACTTTTTTATCTCGTCTGAAGGTATGGTTTCTGTAATCATTTTTATGGGCAGTATTATTGTTTGGAATGTGTGTAGCTTGGGGGCAGAGAAAAGAAAAGATGTGTGAGGAATCTTGGTAGAAAGTTTAGGCATAGATTACCATGATGAATGCGAATGAGCTAGTGGAGCATGTGCAACATGAAAATTCAATGCTGCCATCTTAGAAGACTTAACGACTAAAATGATATGAGTGCACAACACTGAATAATCTCGAATTTGATAGAGGTGTAGACATCTTTGTTAAAATAATTAAGATCAAACACAAAAAGTAGGCTAGAATTCTCAATGATTTGTTTTATTATGAGTGCTTAATGTTAACCTAAATACAAAGAAAGTATATATAGATTAAACTGAAAATACTATTATACCTTTAATAAATAAGACTACATAAATATTATTTAACAATCTTGATGCTTATATTTCCGTGGAAGCTGCTTTCCACTCTTATATATATAAAGTTCTAGGGAGCTTGAGGTTTTTGGCGTGGAATGACGAGATTAATGGTTGGACCCCATCCTATAATGGCCAAATAAGACTTTAGAATACTCACTATATGCACATGTATTGTATTGACACAAATGCCATCTAGAAGGGTTTGGTGACCGTTAATGTTGAAAACCCCCCAGCATATTATTCTACCTAAACTCCTCTGGATAGTACAATTGTTTGTGAGCGCTAGGTGCAACTTGCTGTTGTGGAGCTGTAAAGGAGGGTATTGTTGCAGGTACCAAGATTTATTGAGATGACAAAGTTTGATTTGACTCTCGAGCTATCAACACAGCTTGGGTGAAGAGTTGCACCTAATTGATAAGTTGTTTAAAGTTTGGTTGGATAGAAGTGTTTGTGTGGCAATGAGGTCTGTTACACGTCCTATTTCAGGAGTGTCTTGATTATCTGTCATTGATGATGATTAGGGATGTCAATAAAGCAATTATAGAATAGCAATTAATGGCTCTTATAAAATTTCTTATACACTAAATGATGATGTTCCAAAATTCTATATGCTCTAGATTGAGGTTATTTGGTGTTTGAATAGTAGTTAATCATAAGTTCATGTCAATATTCTCTTCTTCAAAGCTCACGAAGTAGATGATTGGTGGTTGAAAGCTTAACACCTGTAAAACAATTTTTTTTATAGGATTTAGGCACCCTCGATGATAAAATCAGTAACTTTTAGTAAAAGATTATATTAAATGCTAGAATGAGCTTTAAGTTCTAAGAATAAATATGTTTATTCTTGTTTTTGTATGGTAAATGCTCTAAGAATAAAAATATAAATATTTAGAGAATAGAAATTATGAACCCTTTACTTAGGTGATTCATGATGTATTTTTAATCCCTGAACCTTATTATTTTGATGGAGTAAAGGAGTTGGAGAGTCATTTTCTCTTGATGATATTAATAAGGAATAAATATCTCTTACACGATATTAATGAAAAACAAATATTTCTTACACATCATTGATGCAACCATATTATTCAATAGTTTCACCCACATTTAACTAGTGTTTTGCCTATGTTTTATATATAAAATGCCTTGATATTCTTTGTTTTATGTTTTGAAAGCACTTTTGGATGAAAGATGCAAAAAGGAGTAAATTTGAGATAATTGGCAGATTTGACCTTCAGTCGATGTTTTGTGCAGAGCGTGAGCTCTAGAGGTTGAAATGAAGTGGTTCTAGTGGCATTAAAAAGCTAACATCCATACCTTTCTGGACATCTAAGGCAAGAAAATAAAATAAGGAAGAGCATGAAAATCGCAGCCTTCAAAGTCAAATCTCGCAATCTGCTAATGTTGACCTTCGGCTATTCCAACTTGAATATCTAGAGTTACAGAAGTCCAATTGATGTAAACTCAATTTTTTTGGATTCATGACTCAAATTTCTATACACAATCCAAATTTCAGCCAAACACGATGCATATGAGGGAGATATGATTTTTCAAAGATGACATCCGATTTCGGGGAAACCAGGTTTCGTGAAGAAACGAGTCCAAATTATGTTCCGAAGCATCTAAACTGATATTCAAGTTTTTATTTCAGCAATTTAGCTCCTCTAAGTCAAAGCTTGAAGATTTCATGCAAGGCTATTTCTCCTTTTTTAGGAAAATAGTTATTGAAGTACTTAAATGTAAACAGTCTACTTAATGGAGGACTATTTTGTAAAATAGAGACCTAGGGTTTCCTAAGATATAAAAAGAATGAGAGAAGAGAAGGGGAGCAGCGAGCCAAGAAGAGAAAAACGCCCCCTTCCTCTAAGAAACCCTAAATTATGCATTCTTCCTTCTTTTTGATTAGTTGTTCAACAAACATGCAAGGCTAAACACTTTTTCTTGGCTGGAAGGACACGAAAACCTTCGGATTTCAAGAACTGTGAGATTTATTTTACCTTTTCTTTTCAGTTTATATGATGAATATGTTTGTTCTCCTATGCTTATTTTTCCTATGATTGTTTATTTTAATTGCTAGAGCGGACTCTAAGTTATTATTGTAGACAATCTATTGCTAAGTTTGATATCAAAACCGGAGTTGTGGTATATGAACTTGTGAAGCAACTGAGTTTAATAATTGTGGCGGATCTACGTTATTAATCTTAGGGAGAACATTCAATCAAATCAAACATAGATCATGGACGGTTATGTTTTCTTGATTAATCAACTTATCTAGTTCTTAAGGCTGCCATTAAATTAAATTACTAGTGCGGACACTGTGGTTGTTTAATGGTTAGGGTTAGTTATACGGCGGATCCGTTAACTAACCAATGTTAAGAAGAGATAAATATTCAGAATATAAATTGATGTTTCGTTTCCATGATCAGTTCTGATTTCTGTAGGTGGATGTGTGCTTGTGACCAAGGTTTGTTCTCTTGATAATTTTCTGTTATTAAATTTCGTTTCATAGTTTTCTGTTTTCTTTTGCTTTAGCCTAGATAACGTTCAAACCCCCCCCAAATTGCATATCATCTAGCATAAAAATTTGACTTGAACTTCCTTGTGGGATCGACCCCTTGCTTGCTCTATACTATCTTGTGTGTTGTGTTTGAAGTTAGGGTAATTAATTTGTGCGACCGCAACATCGCAACAATCATTAATAAAATAAAAATTTAATAAGCTACTAGGAGAGTTTTAATATATCTATAGATACTGGGAAACAAATATCACAAACATGGCCCTATAATGATTTATAAACCAATTAGGTTTAACACTAAACTAAGCACAAAAACAATAAATTTAACAGTTTATCAATCTCCCATCCACTTGAACTCATGACTAACCTAAAAATATTAGATTTAGACACGAGGCTCATCCACCTATGAATTACAACACATTCCTCCAGTTGAGGCCAGGTTTTTCACACACGCAAACGAGATTCATTCATAATCACTCCTTTTGAGAAAAGTTAGCAAAGTCTACAGTGTACGAAAATAAAGGCTTACTAATTAGCCCGTCCTTTTGTGGACCTAGGCATGATTGTCCGAACAGAATAGGGTGGGCTATTACCCTAATTGAAGCATGCCCTGACAAATTAAGAACGATGTTGAAAGATAATGCTCTTAAGACCTTCGGTATTTCGGTTCCCAGCTATCCAGACCCTAATTAAAGCATGCCCTGACAAATTTAGGATGGGCTTGAGAGGAATAACTCTTAAACAGATTTAGGGTTTATAAAGTAGCATACAAAATCCTTCGAGGGAAATGGCCTATCCTTGTTTATATGGAAATCTTGTTGTTCACTAGTAAAATCATTCGAAGCAGATAAATGTAGGAAGCAAGGGTGTACATGAGTTTGGGGGCCCTTTTAAGTACATCATCAATCGAGATTAGGCATAGTTTGCCACCAATAATTGATGTTTAGGCATAAAGAAAAGTTTGTTCGCAATAGAATTCTTTTCTGTTCAGATTTTTAGCGTGGAATGGCAAGATCAATCACTGGACCCCATCTTATGATGGCCAAATAAGACTTTAGAATACTCACCATGTGCACGTGTATTGTATTGACACAAATGCCATCTAGAAGGGTTTGGTGACAGTTAATGTTGAAAACCCCTAGCGTATTATTCTGCCCAAACTCCTCTGAATAGTATAATTGTTTGTGAGCGCTAGGTGCAACTTGCTGTTGTGGAGCTGTAAAGGAGGGTATTGTTGCAGGTACCAAGATTTGTTGAGATGAAAAAGTCCGATTTGACTCTCGAGCTACCAACACAGCTTGGGTGAAGAGTTGCACTTAATTGATAAGTTGTTTAAAGTTTGGTTGGATAAAAGTGTCTGTTGTGGCAAGGAGGTCTGATACACGTCCTATTTCAGGAGTGTCTTGATTATCTGTCATTGATAATGATTAGGGATATCAATAAAGCAATTATAGAAGAGCAATTAATGGCTCTTATCAAATTTCTCATAGACGACACTAAAAGATGATGTTCCAAAATTCTATATGCTCTAGATTGAGGTTATTTGGTGTTTGAATAATAGTTAATCATAAGTTCATATCAATATTCTCTTCTTCAAAGCTCACGAAGTAGATGATTGGTGGTTGAAAGCTAAACACCTGTAAAATAGTTTTTTTTATGGGGTTTAGGTACTCTCCGATGATAAAATCAATAATTTTTAGTAAAAGATTATATTAAATGCTAGAATAAGCTTTAAGTTCTAAGAATAAACATGTTTATTCTTGTTTTTGAATGGTAAATGCTCTAAGAATAAAAGTATAAATATTTAAAGAATAAAAATTATGAATCCTTTACTTGGGTGATTCATGAAGTATTTTTAATCCTGAACTTTATTATTTTGATGGAATAAAGGAGTTGGAGAGTCATTTTCTCTTAATGGTATTAATAAGAAATAAATATCTCATACATAATATTAATAAAAAATAAATGTTTTTTATATATTATTAATAAAATAAAAATTTAATAAGATGCAGACACAAGGCTATCCACCTATGAAGAATTACAACACATTCCTCCGGTTGAGGCCAGGTTTTTCACACGCGCAAACGAGATTCATTAATAATCACTCATTTGGAGAAAAAGTTAACAAAGTCCACAGTGTACAAAAATAAAGGCCTACTAATTAGCCCGTCCTTTTGCGGACCTAGGCACGATTCTCCGAACAGAATAGGGTGGGCTATTACCCTAATTAAAGCATGCCCTGACAAATTAAGAACGATGTTGAAAGATAATGCTCTTAAGACCTTCGGTATTTCGGTTCCCAGCTATCCAGACCCTAATTAAAGCATGCCCTGACAAATTTACGATGGGCTTGAGAGGAATAACTCTTAAACAGATTTAAGGTTTATAAAGTAGCATACAAAATCCTTCGAGGGAAATGGCCTATCCTTGTTTATATGGAAATCTTGTTGTTCACTAGTAAAATCATTCGAAGCAGATAAATGCAGGAAGCAAGGGTGTACATGAGTTTGGGGGCCCTTTTAAGTACATCATCAATCGAGATTAGGCATAGTTTGCCACCAATAATTGATGTTTAGGCATAAAGAAAAGTCTGTTCGCAATAGAATTCTTTTCTGTTCAGATTTTTCCTCAAAACATTCAAATTGAGAAGTTTATAAAGCAAATGGAAATATAGGATTTCTCACATGTTGTACAAGACAGAAGGATGACTTCTCTTTCTTTTATTGAACAAGCCACGCCATAGAAAAAACATGGGAATTATTACAAGAAAACACAAGAGACGAGTGACAGATATCGTTCTCATATTGTACGGAAGATTCTCCTTGTCTAAACTTCTCTAATCACTCATAAAGCGACAAATTAAGATGACCGAGCTAGGGCTAACCAACTCAGCCTCAACAACTTAGTGTAGGAGGAACATCTTGAACCAATAAGCCGAGTATTTCATATATCTCTTTAAATTGTTCTTGAAATCAATATAAATCATGCCGAAACGGACGGTATATCCAGCATCCCATTCAAAATCGTCCCAAAATGCCCATTGATAGTATCCCTTCACATTAGCTCCCTCCCTGCACCAAAAGAAAACCATGACTACTCTTCTTCAACATCAATGCTAGTGCCTAAGGGTTATTTTGGTGTAAATTGTGACTTCTCTTTCCAGAATTTTTCAAAAGAAAAAAAAAAAGTTCATTTGTTTTGAATTTTTTTAAATAAAACCTTCCCTGGTGTACTCCAACGGAGTTGTTTTGTTTGATGTTTGGCAATTAATCATCTATTTTAATATTTTTGAGAACAGAAAGCTATAACATTTATCAGAGAATGAGGACTCACTTGATGGCTTTTGAAAGATATTGTAGATGGCTAGCTAAGTATCTTATTCTTAGCCCATCTTTCAGAGCTTCTTTAACTGGCAATGATGCATTATTTGCATCAGCAAGACCTGTAAATTAAGGAAGATTCAACAAAATATCAGCTCTGGATATTATTAAGAAAAAAAACCCATAATAAGAGACACTTGTCATAAAGTATTAAAGATGCACAACTGCTCTTAATTATTACCATTCTCAGTAATGTAAACCGGAGGGTTCTTGTACTTGTCCCTTACATACAGCATAAGGTCATAAATTCCCTTCGGATAGATGAATAGCCAATTCAAAGCTGTCTGTGAAACAATATAACATAGAATTTCCTTAGCAAATAATTACGCCCTGTTCTTTTTTGACAAACTAATTAATGTGTAAAAATAGGAACATTTATAGAAGAAAATCCTTCCCATTTTTCTTTCATTTGGGCTCAGTGGAAGGTGATAGATTAATTATGATATGAAGCATAGAATTGGGAAAGAAAGTACCGGTGTGCCGATAGGATGTCCACCCTTGGAAGCTGGGGTAAAAAATTAAAATGACCCTTTAGAGTGTATTTATATATATTAAGGCTTAAAAGAAGAAAAACAATTAAATGAGAATAAATTTTATTTTCTTAGCTTACTTGAGAGAATGGTTTGGGAATCTCCAGAGTAACTAAAGTTGATTTTATTAGGAGCTGGATTGTTTGCTGCATAATTTGTAGTGTAGTAATTCACACCAAGAAAATCTATTGACCCTTTTACCAAAGCAGATTCCTCTTTAGTAAATTTGGGTAGTCGATGTCCCACTATAGCTTTCATGGTCTCAGGATAATCTCCGTAAGTAAGTGGATTCGCAAACCTGCACAGTTTTGTGACGATTAAGGTGTAACTGTTACTATCATGATAGCCAAAATGTTATGCAACCGCCTAGGATTTTTAAGGGCAGATTTTAAGAAAAAGGGTAAGAGCACGTTATGATGAGCACGCATCGAAAAATCACACGGAGAAACTAACTAGCGAGATGAAAATTAGAGTCAAGAACTTACCAACCAAACAGAAAATCAAGTTCTCTATAGGCTGCTTTGATATCTTCCTCTGATTTTGGAGATTTTGGTATAAACCAGTTTGTCACTATAGTGATCCCAATTTTTCCCTTTTGAGAAGCCTGCAATTAAAAATGAAATATCCCCTTAAGTTCACAGCCTTTTCTAGCATGGGAATCCCCTTTTCTTGTCAAGAAGTCTCACTTTTGCTTTGTTTAATTTATTTATAGTGCATCATGATTTATTATGAAATAATTATGGATTTCATTACACACAGCTCCAGGTATGCACGCAAACCTGATATTTCTCCCTGTACAATTTCACAGCAGCTGCATGTCCAAGAATCAAGTTATGGGCTACCATGTAGGGTTCGGTACCGGAGTTACCGAGCGTGCAGTTTCCGGCATAGTTAGAGCAACGGCCTGGAGCGAAAGTACCGCCATTGTAGCCATTGTTGCTAAACGAGTATGGCTCATTAAATGTGCACCAGTGCTTCACTCGATCGCCAAATGTTTTGAAGCAAAATTCCGCATAGCCAAGGTAATCATCCCTAATACATTAATTTTACCAGTTAATTAAGTGATATGATTTTGAACATTATGACAATACTAATTAGATTAAAATTACATCCGCCTATATTGTTATATATCTTACACAGCTTTGGAGCTTAGGAATCCGGAATACTCATCGTCAAGTGCTTGTGGAAGATCCCAGTGAAACAATGTTACAAAAGGTGTTATGCCTGTGCATAATTAACATTAATCAGAAACCAAAAGCAATCAATGGTAGAGCTTGGAGTACCGCAAGGTAGGTAACGGATAATCACCATTAGCTAAGAGCTCATTGATGAGATTGTTGTAGAATCTGACACCCAGAGGGTTCACTCCTCCACTAACTTTTCCCTCTGAAAGTGAAAAGAAGAATCAATTATGAATATCATATGAACATAATTGTGATTCCGAAGAAATTGATTTGAGTGATTTTCGTACTCGGTAGAACTCTTGACCAAGAGATGGAGAACCTAAAAGAGTCCAAGCCAATTTTTTTCATCAATTGTATGTCCTCCTGTGACATTTTATACTAAATATTAGTAAAAAGGAATTTTTTTAGAATATATATATATATATATATAAGTTTGCTATAAGATACGAAGATATACATGGTGGAAAATTGACTGGCCATGCCTTATATCGATGATAAAAGTCGATGGCTACATTTCCTGTGCTATGGTCCCAAATTTTCTCTGCAAGTTCATCATAATTTTTATTTTTAATCCAAGTTCAACCCAAAAATACAAACTAAAATCCAAATTTCATGATAATAAAAAATTAATCTTTCAAAGGATATTCAATAATGACATTCAATCATTGAAACTTTGACTAATTAAGATAGTAACAAGATTTTTTACACGCACATGAAGTCACCTCAAAAACATTGTTGTATGTCTCAGTAATATTGCATTGATTCTTTGATCAATTAGGTCCAAATACGATTTCTATTCATATTTTTAAAACTTGGATTGCCCCATAAGTCAACTTAAGACCTGACGATTCGAAATCCAGACCAATTTATACTGAAAAAAAATAAAAAATACAATTCAATCATTTTTACTTATCTTGATTTATTCACAGTAATTGTCTCAGTAATATAGTTTTTTTTTTCCTACGAATCATTTGCACTTGTCTTGATTTATTCATAGTACTTGTTGCTTGAAAAGTCACAAGGTTCTGTTTTTTAATGGAAAACCAGCTTCCATCAACAGCCAATGGACTTGCACCTTAATGGTACAATATCGAGGGGGGGTCTCGAGTTCAAAACCTCACCTTTGACAGCATTTGCTTCTAATAATAATAATCACTCCAATACATTATTAAGATTCACTATATATGGTTTAACCCAACCATCAATTTATTAATTTTTTTTATCAAAGTAATATTTTTTTAAAAAAATATATAAAACAAGTCAATCTTCACGAATAGTAATCCAGGCTTCATCCAAGTAAAGTTTTAAAACATGCACCACACGAACCCGAGGAGAGAGATGTTGAAAGAAAAACAAAGGGTCATGATAAGTTGTGACTGTAAAAATATCTTGTGACAATTAATGGCTATATGCAAAAGTGTCGATCTGAGGATATATGTTTTTGTTGTCCAGGAACAATTATGTGACCATTTCCTTCTCTCTCTCTTTGGTCTTGTGATCCAGAAACAACTTATTTTTAGTTATCAATCCTAAATCAAAATGAATTTTGTCTTGCATTTGTTTCTAAACAATTTTGTTTTCATTTTTTCAGAAGAAAACGATTCTTCAAGTGACCATATTGCAGGATCGTTATCGATCTTGAAATCTATGCCATTAAATGGATAGGAAAATGGCATATAAAAGCCGAGAAGCCGAGTTTTGAGAAATGGACCTGGATGCTGTTTGGTGAAGGTGTCCCAAATACTTGGTCCCTTTCCATCAATATATGCAGCTCCTTCCAGACTTGGAAACACAGAAAAAGTAAGGGGTAAATACAAGCATATGAAAGCAAGAAACGCAGCAACAAGTTCATTGCACTGACTCTAAGTGTGTGTGCTGTGTACCTGATAAGCGGCAGTGCCAGCTCCAAACGTGAAATCTTTTGGAAAACTTGTCCTATTGAAGGGCATTGAGTAACGGCTTGGTTTTGCACAGTGAGTGCTAGCTAACAAGCCAGCAACGACTACGAAAGGAAGGAGGAAGGCTCCTTGAATATTTGCCATTACTCAATAGCTTGAATGCTAGAACTTCACTTCAAGCCCCTTTATATTGTTACAAAAGATGCCCTTTTCACTCATTTTGAATTATTATTAACGATAATATATCAAAGATTACTTGTGCCAGTTGGATTTTTCTGATCCACACTAGACTATATATATATATATATATATATATATATATATATATATATATATATATATATATATATATTTTGTTGTCATGTTTTATACAAGCTAGGCATTAATTATGAGCGTTGTGAGATTCGAGTGCACGGAGATCAGGGGTGAGAGCTATTCCAAAACTAGCATTAACAAAATACTAATAGGTGTATGATCATTGCAGATGTATCGTAAAATATTATTTATTAAAATAGTGTTTTGATTTTTTGTTATTTTTTTTTAAATTTCAACTTTAAATAATTTGAATTATTTATTTAATTTTATCGTTCTATATTAAAATATTTTAATATTTTTATTATTTGAATATTTTTTAAATGTACAACTATATTATTTTAAAATCCATAAAATCTTTACAATTTCCAAAACATATCTTGTTTGATATATTATTTTAAATCCTTTCTCGATATGGATGTCATATTATGTAATAGAATTCGACTAGCTGTTTAGACTTCTATTCTAAAATCTTTTCTTGGCAATTTGGTCTATCTTTTACGATATTCTTGTCTACTACTAGCATTTTTTTTTTGTTTCACAGATCGTGACCAGCAAGACAAATCGGTTAATTTTATAACAAAATTAGACAAAGCATTAATAGTCCATGATTTTCAAATCTTTTTTCATTTTTATTTACTTTCTTATAAATGTATATTCATAGAGATTGAATGAAAAATGTTCTGCCACTACAAGATTTCACAGTTTTATCGATAGACATATTTCGTCGATATATGATTAAGGTATCATTGGTAATTCATTTCTCAATGTCTTCACTGACGGAATACGTTCGTCAGCTTTCCTTTCATCGGTAATATCTTATTCCGTCGGTATATCGGTCGGAAAAATAAAAAAACATCTGCCGATGATTTTATAGACGGAAATTGCGCGCCAAAAAAAAGTTTCCTACTTGAAATATACCGACGGATTTAGCCAATCGGTGATAGTGTGACATACTAACGGATGAAAACCGTCGGTACAATTATCGGTGAATGTTTGGAATACCGACCGAAGATATTCGTCTGTACATTTGTCGGTCATTGTAGCGGCAATCGTAAAATACCGATGGATTCAGTCCGTCGATAAAGTTGACGGTGAGTGCGAAATACCGACTGAATATATCCGTCTGTAAATTCGTCGGTGATTGTGGCGACTCATCACAAATGCCGAAGGATATATTCCGTTGGTAAAACCCTCTGTGGATTATTTTTAAATATGTTTTTAAAAATTATTTAGAATACATAATATAAAATTATATAAATTAATGGTAATAAAAACCAATTATGCAAATAAATTTTTTATTAAACATCAAAAACAAAAGAAATAAAGTTAAATAATATTCATTACAAACTGAATGTGTTTAAAAAAATATTAAATTAACTATTAAAGTTAAATAATATTCATTATAAATTAACATAATGGTAGAGTCGGAGGAGGAGGAGGAGGTTGGTTGTTATATGGCCAAAAAGAAGGAGGCGCACATGTATCCCCACTCTATAATGCCATGTTCATGAAAATTTCTTGGAGGCCATTCTCCGCTTTTTGTTGTGCATCCCTCTACTTTTTGTTATGCATTCTCCGCTTTGAGTTGTGCATACCGTTGTGCATCCTCCGCTTTTTGTTGTACATTCTCTGCTTTGAGTTGTGCATACGCCGTTGATAGGTGGATGTATTTTTTGGTGAGTCGAGCCATGTGTTCTTTGCAACGCCACAAACTCTTTAGATTGGGTGCTCGATACTAATTGGGAGCTCCCAACAGTTGAAACACTACGGGTCACCCGCAAGTTCTCGGCTGTAGTGTTGGAGAGCCCTTAAACCCGATTTTTATTTGTGCCAAGTGGATTTTTATGATAATATATCAATATTTATTTGTGCCAACTTTAAAACGCTGCGGGGAAAGCACTCGTAGCTTTCTCCCCGCCAAATGTTTTTTTTTTGCTTTTGTTTTCCTTTTTTTACATGTTTTTTTTTCTTTTCTTTTTCTAAAACTAACTTCTTCTTCTTCTATTTTGTTTTTTTAATTATTTTTTGTTTTTTTTTCAAAATTATCTTTGCCAAATTTTTTAAATATTGAACTGGTTAAGAATTTAGTTATGTAGTTTTTTCTTTTAAAATATTGTGGATTACTACAATATTTCCCTACATGGTTTTTTTCTTTTTTCTTATGATTTATTTTTTTTTTCAAACTGATATTTGTCAATTTTATTTTTTTCATATTGAGTTGGTTGAGAATTTAGCTTCGTAATTTTTTTTAAAATAACACCGTGTATTGCTAAAGTGTTTTCTCCACATGGTTTTTGTTTTGCTGCAGTATTTCCTCACATGCTTTTTTTAATTATCTTTGTCGAATTTATTTTTTAATATTGAGCTGATTGAGAATTGAGCTTTAGCTTTCCTTGTATATTTTCTTTTTTATTTTTATGTTTTTTTTCCAAAATTATCTTTTTTATTTTTGTTTTATTTTCTTTTTTCTGTTGTTTTTTTTATTAAACTGGTTAAGAATTTAGTTTTTTTATGATCCTATCCTATCAACGATAATATATCAAAGATTATTTGTGCTAGACTATATAGCCATTACTCCCCAGGAAGGTTTGATATATATATATATATATATATATATATATATATATATATATATCAAACCTTATATATATATATATATATATTGTTGTCATGTTTTATACAAGCTAGGCATTAATTATGAGCGTCCTTAGATTTGAGTGCACGGAGATCAGGGTTGAGAGCTATTCCAAAACTCGCACTAACAAAATACTAACAGGTGCATCTAGATCATTGCAGATATATCCGTAAAATATTATTTATTAAATTAGTGTTTTTTTTTTTTTTTTAATTTCAACTTTTAATAACATGAATTTATTTTTTATTTATTAATTTTTTTAATCAATATTAAATTATTTTAAGAATTGTGTTTTATAATTTTTTTTATTTTTTAATATTGAATTATATATCCATCTAATGGATTAAGATTTTATTTGTTTATTTTAACCTTTAATATTAGATCTGTTGAAAGTAGAGTTTCATAATTTTTTTAATTTTTTAATTTTTACTTTTAATATTAGATCTCTTGGAAGTAGAGCTTCATAATTTTTTCAATTTGTTTTCTTTAAATTTATTCTAATATCATGACACAGATTACGAGTTTAACATGTTAATCTAAGCTGACTCAAGTTACTTTTTGAACTCCTTTTACTAATCGTTTTTTTTTAATTTCATTCTTAAATATTGAGTTAATTAAAAATTGAGCTTTGTGATTTTTTTTATTTTCTTTCTATAAAGGTATCGTATCTCATGACACGATTAGCGTGTTTGAAAGATTGATCGGGGGTTGACTCTATTCAATTTGTTTGAGTCCTTTCTTAATTGAATGTTTTTCAATTAAGCTTCATGATTTTTTTTATTTGTTTTATATAGGGTTATCCTGATCTTATGAGCCGGGTTGAAGGTTAGTATGTTAATCTTGGTTGACTTAGTTCAATTTTGTTTTGTCTTTTTTAATTGAATATTTTTTTTTAATTTCACTATTCAATAACTCAATCTTTTTGTTTTAATATTATCCTTAATATTAGATTTTTGTGGGAATTAGGCTTCATAATTTTTTTAAAT
>CM027570.2:28652695-28730547 GCA_015852605.2 Populus deltoides | reverse complement strand
TCTCTGTCTCTGTGTGTATATATATGAACCAAGGGATTCCAAATCGACTTAAAATATTTTCTTTCAAAAACTTGATCACTGTTTTATGATCATTGTTACAACTTGGAATTGCCTCTATCCATTTTGAAACATAGTCTACTGCGACTAATATGTACACAAAACCAGATGATGGAGGAAATGGACCAGTAAAATCTATACCTCAATAGTCAAAGATTTCAATGATAAGAATAGTATTTAAAGGCATCATGTGACGTTTTGAAATAGATCCTAGCTTTTGACAATTTTCATAACTTTTGCAGAATGCATGTGTGTCTTTGAACATGGTGGACCAATAAAATCCACATTGTAAGATTTTTGCAATTGTCTTTCTTGATGAGAAATGAACCCCACATGCCTCATAAAGACAAAATTTAATGACATTACCTACCTCATTGTCGGGAATACATCTTCGAAATATTTGATTAGAACAATATTTGAACAAGTAAGGGTCATCCCAATAAAAGTTCTTTACTTCGTTCAAGAACTTTCTTTTGTCTTGGGTACTCCAATGAGCTGACAAATGTCCTGAAACAAGAAAATTAACAATATTAGCAAACCAAGGCATTGTAGAGACAGAAAGTAAAGATTCATCAGGAAAGTAGTCATTGATTGGTGTGATGTCAGATCTCGAATCAGTTGTCAATCTTGACAAATGATCCGCGACAACATTTTCGGTGCCTTTCTTATCCTTGATTGTGATATCGAATTCTTGAAGTAACAAAATCCACCGCACAAATCTAGCCTTAGAATCCTTCTTAGAAAGAAGATATTTCAACGCTGCATGATCGCTAAAAACAACAACAGGTGAGCCAACAAGATAAGAGCTGAATTTTTCACATGCAAATACTAATGCAAGTAATTCCTTTTCAGTGGTAGTGTAATTCATTTGAGCACTATTTAAAGTTTTACTTGCATAGTAAATCACATAGGGTTTCTTATCTTTTCTTTGTCCTAAAACAGCACCCACGACATAATCATTAGCATCACACATTATTTCAAAAAGTAATGACCAATCAGGAGGTTGAATGACAGAAGTAGAAGTAAGCAAGTTTTTAAGTTTAACAAAGGCTTCTTCATAATGTTCAGTCCATTCAAAAACATTATCCTTTGTTAGAAGGTTACACAATGGCTTAGATATTACACTAAAATATTTGATGAACCTTCTATAAAAACCAGCATGTCCTAAGAATGATCTAACATTTTTAATAGATTTTTGTGTTGGCAAGTTGGAAATTAACTCGATTTTAGATTTGTCAATCTCAATTCCTATTGATGAAACAATGTGACCAAGTACAACGCCGTTTGTTACCATAAAATGACATTTTTCCCAATTTAGCAAAAGATTCTTCTCTTCACACCTGTTCAAAACCTTTTCCAAGTTAGTTAAACAGTCATTAAATGAATCACCAAAAACAGAAAAATCATCCATAAAAATTTCAAGAAAATGTTCAACCATATCACTGAATATGCTAAGCATGCATCTTTGAAATGTGGCTGATGCATTACATAATCCAAACCGCATCCTTCGGTATGCAAACGTACCAAATGGACATGTGAAAGTAGTTTTCTCTTGTTCTTCAAATGCAATTTCAATTTGGTTATAACCTGAATAGCCATCTAGAAAATAATAAAATTCATGACCTGCAACTCTTTCTAGAATTTGATCCATGAAAGGTAAAGGAAAATGATCTTTTCTAGTCATTGAATTAAGTTTTCTATAGTCAATGCACATGCGCCAACCAGTAATAGTCCTAGTTGGAATTAACTTATTCTTCTCATTTGTTATCACAGTAACTCCAGACTTTTTAGGTACAACTTGGGTAGGACTTACCCATTTGCTGTCAGAAATAGGATAAATGATTCCATTATCGAGAAGCTTAATGGTTCATTCCTCACTACTTCTTTCATATTAGGATTAAGCCTTCATTGCATTTATCTAGAGGGTTTAGCATTTTCCTCCAAATAAATCTTGTGTGTGCAAATCAAAGGACTAATTCCTTTTATGTCAGTTATGGTTCATCTTAATGCATTTTTGTGCATTTTTAGAGTATCTAATAACTTACCTTCTTGATGAACATTAAGTTTGGAAGAAATTATTACCGGAAAAGTTTCATTTTCTCCCAAAAATGAGTATTTGAGATTAAATGGTAATGTCTTCAAATTGGGTTTTGGTGGTTAAACACTTGAAGGTATGAACTCAATTGATCGTGGTGGCAATTCCTTAATTTTTGGTCTCTAACTATTTGCCTTTGATTCTTCCTGAAAATAAACCATTTGCAAATCTTCAGATTCATTAAACTTAGTTTCACTGGAAGTATTTTCAAATTGATCACAAATTAATTTTTTAATAAAATCTACTTCCTGTAAATCATTTTCATCTCCAGGTTGCTTGCAAATGTTAAAAACATTCCTCTCCAATGTCATGTTTCCAAAAGATAACTTCATCACTCCATTCCTACAATTAATCAATGCATTAGAAGTTGCAAGAAATGAACGTCCTAAAATAACATGAATTGAATTGCATGTTTCAACAAAGTTATGTATCCAAGACAATAAAATCCATAGGAAAGATGAATTTATCAACTTGTACTAACACATCTTCAACTATTCCTCTAGGCACTTTTACAGATCTATAAGCAAGTAAAAGAGTTATAGAAGTAGGTTTTAACTCACCTAGATTGAGACTTTGAAAAACCGAATATGGAAGTAAATTCACACTAGCTCCAAGATCAAGTAAAGCTCAATCAATTTTATGTTCTCCAATAAAGCAAGAAATTGTAGGACAACCAGGGTCTTTATATTTCAAAGCATTATCATTCTGAAGAATGACACTTACTTGTTCGGCTAAAAAGGCTTTCTTTTTCACATTCAATTTTCTCTTCACAGTGCACAGATCTTTCAAAAATTTAGCATAAGACGGTACTTGTTTAATAGCATCTAACAAAGGTATATTGATCCTTACCTATTTGAAAGTTTTAAAGATTTCAGAATTGTGATTGACTTTCCTTTGTTTGGTCATGACATAAGGAAATGGAAGTGCTGGTGGGGAATCAGTCTCCTCCTTGCAGTGTTCAGGTTTAACCCTTTCCTTACCCTCAGAGACTAACTCATCTTCTTTCTCACAAGGTTCAAGAACGGGTTTTTCAATAACCTTACCGTTGGGGAGAGTAGTGAATGATTTGACTTGATCCATATGTTGGCTTCTGGAACCACTTGCACTTGAATTGTATTACCCTTTGGGATTTTGCTGGGGTTGAGATGGAAACATACCTTTCTCCTGAAAACTAAGAGTAGATGTGAACTTTGCAAGAGTATCTTTTAGATCTGTCGTGGTTTGAGCATTTTGAGTGTTGATTATCTCTTGCTTTTCAATGAATGCATGCAGTGTTTCCTCAAGATTTCTTCTAGGAGGAGGAACATAAGGAGGTGCATATCCATGAGAATTTGAAAGATATATCTTGTGCTTGAAATGGTGGCTGTGAAGTTTGTGCATTATTGTTACCACTCTTCCAACTAAAATTTGGGTGATTTCTCCATCCAAGGTTGTATGTTTGCGAGTATGGGTTATGACTTGGCCTTTGGTAACTATTTAAAGCATTGGCTTGTTCATGGAGACATTTCTTAAAAGAAGGTAAAGTTGGACAATCATTAGTAGAGTGTTTATTAGTTTCACAAATTTAACATACAATTTCTTGAACAAAATTTATTTGACCACTCTTTTTTAATTCTAGTGCCTCAACTTTTCTAGCTAAATATGCAATTTTGGCTTGGAGATCATGATCTTTCCTAAGGTTGTACATGCCTCCATTAGATGTATGAGGTTGAGTTTTACCTGGTGCCTCACACGTACCTGTGGTGTTCTAATTTTGAGCATTTTCAGCTAGCAAGTCTAGGTACCCCGTTGCTTCATTAGGGTCTTTATCTTCAAAAGTTTCATTGCACATCAATTCCACTATTTGCCTATCTTTAGGTGTTAACCCTTCATAAAATTGTGAAACCAATATCCATGTTTCAAAACCATGATGAGGACAGGTATTAAGCAAGTCTTTATATCTATCCCAACACTTGTAAAATATTTCTCCTGGTTTTTGAGTGAAAGTGGTGATTTGTTTTTTGAAAGAATTTGTTCTATAAGAAGGAAAAACTTCTTTAAATATTGTTATTGCATTTCATCCCAAGCACGAATGGATTCTGACCTAATATTTTGTAGTCATGTTTTAGCTTTAACTTTCAAAGAAAAAGGAAAAAACTTTAATCTAATGGTGTTCATGTTACAATTTAAGTTATTATAGGTGTTACAAACTTCTTCAAATTCTCTTAAATGCAAATATGAATTTTCTAATTCTAAGCCATGAAAAGTGGGTAAAAGTTGAATAATATCTGGCTTAAAATTAAAATGAGATGCATCAGGAGGAAAAACTATACATGATCGTACACTTGTTTTTGTTGGATTCATATGATCTATAAGTGTTCTCACATGATTATTCTCATAATTCTTATTATGAATTGAATGGTTATCTTCTTCGCCATGTTTTCTAAAGAAAATAAGGATTTCCTAGAAAGTCTACTACTTAATGTACGTGTCCAAACTCTCATGCAAGTGCAAAAAAAAAAAAAGAAAAAGAATAAAAATTATAAAAACGAATAAAAGTGAAAAGAAAAGAAAATAAATGAAAATATATAATTTATACAATACTTACCTCCCCCGAACGGTGCAAAAAAACTTGACACGATCAAAGAGTTGATGTCTTATCCCAAGTGCAGGAGTGTCAAAGTAATAAATAACCCGGCAAGACCGGGGTCGAACCATAGAGAGGTGAATTGTATAAATTACAAATAAAAAGAAAGATTTGAAGATAATAATAACAAAAAAAGAGTTGAAGAGAGTTTTGGGAAGTGATATTGATGTAAGGATTAAATAATAATAAAAGCAGATGTCAAGGTTAGAGGATCCACTAACGGTATTTCAAATAAATATAATATAAACTCTTTTTATTACTCAATTGGAAACCACACACAAAGGAGGTTCCAATCGGATGATTTATCGTTATTAACTCATTATAAATTATTAACATGATCATATTAATCATCTTATCTAAATAATACCATACTTATAAATATCATCAGGTATTCATGTTGCTAGCTTATGTTAACAACAAATCAAGTTCCTATCATAACAACGATGTCGTAGAAAACTATGAAGGATCAAGCATTTGATGTATCAAGTGTTATACAATACAAATCTAGATTAACCATTTAACAAGCAAGGTATTAAGAATTAGTAAGATAAAAAAGATAAAATATGTTAATAACAATCTTTCTTGGATATAAACATTAAAGTCCATGTTGAGTTTATATTATACCTATTCTAACACCATTAGTAAAACCTTTTCACCTTGATATAATTAACTTAACTAAACATAATGAAGAAAAAAAATAAACAACATAAGAACATAAACATGATATAAGTTAACTAAGTATAGGAAAGGAATGAAAAAGCATAAATAAGAGATTAATATAGCATGAAAGAAAACTTGAACATTACAAAGATATAAAGAGAGAAAGCAAGAAGATAATTTTGATTTGAAAAATAATATGACTAAATACATAGAAAATGCCTCCTTTTATAGGCTAAGATTCAGAACTATTGATTGGTGGACTAAGAAAATAGTTAGTGGCCAACCATTGATTTGGTGGCTGATTTTTGACATTATTGTGTCTTTGGTTCTTGATATTGTCGGCAAATTTTTGATATTGTTGGCTAGCCAAAACATCATTGCTAACATCATAATTTGAGCCCTTTTTTCCATGAAAGTTGTGGGTAATTGTCTCAGCTTTCCAACAAAAAAACCAGAGCTCATTTGAACTTCTAGAACCCAAGATATGAGTTAAAAACCGAACAGTATTTGAGCTGCAGGACAGGTTCCTACTTCTCCGTTGTTGCTAAGATTTGAACTTGAAAACGGCAAAATTGAGTCTTGGATTCTTCATGAAAGTTTTAGGTCTATGTCTTATATTTCCATCCATATAAAGTGGATCTAAATACGAGTTCTACAACTCTAGTTATGATCAAATAACCGAATGGTGTTCCAGTTTAGAATTGAACCAGCATCTCTTCTCTTAGCCTAGTCCTCTTTTTGTCTCTTCATTTTTAATAGTTAATCACATCAATCAATCCTTTGAATTGTGAGACATACCTGCATTCAAAATAAGCATTTACCATAAATTAAAGATATATTATATTATTAGACTTGTTATTATAAAACATACTTTAGTTAGGGAATTTAATGATACTGTAATGCAATACGATGATATAAAGCCTTAATGAGAATGCACTTTTAAATACTAATCAGTAATTGTTTGGCAACTCTCGGTAAAATACCGATGGCCGAGATCCGTCGGTAAATCCATCGATATGTATTTTATATATATATATAATAATAATAATAATTTATTAATAGTAAAAAAGCTTAATAAACAAATGAAATTGTATTAAACATTAAAAATATAAAAATAATGTTAAATAATATTCATCTAAATATTCATTACAAATTTTATGTGTTTAAAAAACAAAATTAAACTAGAATAGTGACGGAGGAGGAGGCTGGTTATTCCCAGGACCGTATGGCCAAAAAAGAGATGCACATATATCATCACCCATCCTTGATCTAATCTCCAGGACCATTTGACGGAGCTGATTATGATTCATCGAGAGTTGTTCATATTGTTGTTTCAAGGCTATGAACTCCTCAGACTGGGTGCTTGATACTAATGGAGAGCACCCAACGGCTGAGACACTACTGGTCGACCGCAAGTTTTCAGCCGTAGTGTTGGAGAGCCCATAGACCTGATTTTTTTCGGGTCCACCAGACGATCTCACCCCCATCCATAAATCCGAATTGGTCGAAGGATCGTCCCCATATCTCTCCATCAACCAGCTATTATAGGTCTCTTGAATTTTTTTTTTTAAATCATCATATTCAATTCAAGAAAATAATAACTTAAAAAATAAAATGATTGAACGAACATACCGCGAAGTGCTGAGCACGGTTGTCCACGAACTGTTGCATCCTCTTTTGGCAGTCTTGACTCCGCACATGCGTCTCTACAAACAGCTCCATTGAACTTGGCTAACGTCTAAGAGACGCAGCCTATAAGGAAAAAATAGGTTGCAAGTTAAATATATTTATAAATAACGACAAATTAATTAACGATATATTTCATTAAAATTAATCTTACCATCCGCTTTGCATGTCCGTTGAATGGGATGGAGCCGCCGGTGTGAGTGGTCACCGAACCATGAATTTTCCGGTTCCGGTTGTCGGCGTCGGACTGTAAGTGTCGTGATTCTCCCATACCCTCCTCACAACATTGTTGTTCGCCCTATCTCACTCAAATTTATGTTGTGTATATAAATAATTCATTTAAAATAAAAATAGTACAAGATATAAAATTATAAAAATAATTTATTAAAAATAAGCTGAAAATTAAAAATTAACACCGATCTGAAATCGCTGAAACCATGCATCGATATTAGGTCTCCACTCAGGATGTCTGGAAACCTGACTCCATTGAAACAATGGAATCTCCATTGATGATTTAAACGCCGATGTAATTGTCCTGACAGCCTCAATGTTTGTGAACCTAAAATTAAATAATAAAAAATTAATTAGTTGTTCGTAAATTATGTTATAAGTATATAAAAAAAACTAAAACCTAAACAAACTTACATTGAAAGGTCATCCTTCCATTATGCCTGGTACTTGCGGGTGAATTGACCCCGCTGTGAAGGCACACTGCCTCTGCGCTGTGAAATCGAGCTAAAAGAGTTGGCGCAGATGCATCGTAATGATCAGCACCTAAGAAGATGTCCTTCTCGCTGCTAGAAAAACTAGCTGCAACCGTCTGCTGACGACGTGCTGTAGATTTTATTTGACGCATCTACACAAATGTATACAAATTATTACATAATTTAACTTTGATTATTTAAAAACAATTCGGTAGCACCTCCATTATACTGGAGACTACCCACAGTTTTCATACCTGTAATTTTTACAATAACCACAATCCAATTGACTCCAACAACATCATATATACAACCTAATATCTATAGAAATTCAATCATTTAAAAACATTTGACAGCACCTCCCTATATTAGAGACTACCCACAATTTTTATTCCTATAAATATTGATAATTACACAAATATTGCAAAATCAACTCTATACAACGTAACATATACAACCTAACATCTATAGAAATTCAACATCTATATATTTTCAACTAACATCAATACAAATTCATAAATAACATTTAAAATTAATCAAAAGAATAAATAACATAACAAACAATAATATCCTAAAATTAAGTTAAACTAATTAAATTTAATTCTATATTTCAATTAACATTTAAAACATAAATTCAACAATAACAATTATGACAATATAAACAATAATATCCTAAAATTAAGATAAACTAATTAAATTTAATTATATATTTCAATTAACATTTAAAATATAAATTCAACAATAACAATTATGGCAATACAAACAATAATATCACAAAATTAATAAATAAAATGAAAAAACTAAAGAACACTACACAAAACATCCAAAACACAAAACAAACAATACACAAAACTGAAAAAACACTATATCAATTCAAAATAAATTTAGGAATAAAAAATACTTACCTTAATAGTGTGTTGATTTAAAGATTTTATCTACAAACAATACACAAAACAAAGAACATCAAAAAATAATCATAATTAAAAGAACAAAATACATACCTTTTAATATGTTTAAAACTACCGCCAAAACAATAAAACCTCTTCCATAAACTAAATACAAACGGAGAGGAGAAGAGAAATAGAGATGAAGAATCGAGAGAAAAAATGTACCAAATGGAGGAAAGGTGGGTTTTATATAGCAATTTTTCCGACGGTATTACCGACGGAACATTTATTATTGTCGATGGCATTAAATTCTGTCAGTAATTTTCATCGGTAATTAATTGGTATTCGCACCAAAAATTTTGAAACACCTGCTAGACTTTTTGATTCGTCGACCAATCAGTCAGTAAACATGACGTTGGCAACTTTGTCGATAAACGTGTCAACCGACCAGGCCTCTGACAGGCGTGTGCTTTGGGATGTACACCAATCGTCGGTGCATCTGTCGATGTACCCATCGATGATTGTGGCATGAACTGTAAATTTGTTTCAACTCTCAGTAAAATACCGACGGGTACCAATCCGTCGATGTATCCATCGGTTATTGTGGCATAATTTCATAATTTTTTCCATTCTCGGTATAATACCTACAGGTACCAGTCCGTCGGTATTGCCATCGGTGATTGTGGTACAATTCCATAAAGTTTTTTCAACTCTCGATAAAATATCGACAGGTACCAGTCCGTCGATGTACTCGTCGGTTATTGTGGTATAATTTCGTAAATTTTTTCCATTCTCGGTATAATACCTACAGGTACCAGTCCATCGGTATTGTCGTCGGTGATTGTGGTACAGTTTCGTAAAGTTTTTTCAACTCTTGATAAAATACCGACGGGTACCATTCCGTCGGTGAAGCTATCAATATTTCTGCAACTGCTCCATGTATTTTTATCTATCCTTCTGTTCAAAATCTTGAATTGCAAACTTATAGCACATACAGCACAATAACAAGAACTGACAATTAAAGAAGAATAAATATTTCATGTTTCAAAATATTACATTATAAAAATAAGGTTTTATGGCATGTTTAGTCAAAATTTTCATCTTCGTCCTCAATTAAATTGTTATCATCAGCTTCATCGTACTCTTCAATGTGGTTATCATCTTTTTCATCAACATTCTCTAGTCCATTAGTAGAGCTCAAAACAGCATTCAACTCCTCTACGTCAACATCAACAAGACTATCGTTGAAAACACAAAGATTTAAATTTTCTTCTAAGTCACTCGAAGGAGCAACTCGGTATGGTTCAATGAACTCACAAGCTTGAAAGACTTCATCTATCACACTTGTGTCTTCGTTCTCATCTTGAAAAACCTCGACACGACCCCTGGGTTTTGTTTTTAAAACGGATAACCAATCAACTCTTGATCAGTCCTTTCTAAAGGAAAGGGTGTATGTGTAATAAACTTGTTGGCATTGCTTTGTGAAAACAAAGACATCATTTACGTTGCGGTGTCTAGCTTTTGAGTTGATTTCAACGAGACCATAGCGAGGATCTACTTTGATTCCTCTGTCAGTTGTGTCATACCAATAGCATTTGAATAAAAACACTATATTATGCTCGCTATGATATTGTAGTTCGATGATCTCTTCCAATCTACCGTAGTAATCAACTTCAAACTCACTAGAAGTCGATCTTTTAATACAAACACTATTGTTGCATGTCTTTCTTCCATTCGTATTCTTCAGTATGAAAGACATATCCATTGACAAAATACTCGTTATAACACATGACGTTTCTTTCAGGGCCTAGGCTTAGTAAAGACAGTGAAATAGCAGTACTACCTCCCATTTGATAAACCTTGTATATTAAATACAACAATAATCAATAATAAATGGATATTATGTAATATTGACGTATAATTAATTACATTGCAAGAGATAATGAGTTTGTGATAGGACTTACATGTGTTCTAAACCATGTGACAAATTGTTCATCTTGTAATTGAAAGATATGAGATTCGATCAGCTGTGAGTTATTGGACAGTAAGTATAGTAAATGTTGCCTGCAAGGTTATTCCAAATTATATGAGTTTATGGTATCACAAAACATAAATAGTACACTCTTGACAAAGTTTAAGTCGAACATCTACTTATTTAATAAAAGGTCTCAGCTCATCATAGTTAAATAAGACATAATTGTGTACTTGTCTGAACTCTATTTTAGACAAATATCTTCCCCTCATGGTATTTTTAGGTGTGGATCGTCCAAGATTGGAGAATATTGACAAGTTCCCACTTGAAGGCACTTCACTACCATTATCATGTCGTGGAACACGATTGATCCTCGTTCTCAAATGAGGTTCGAAATAGTATGAGATAAATGTTGAGATCTCCTCAACAATATAAACCTCACATATTGATGCCTCAATATGTGCCTTGTTCCTAACCTTTTTTTAAGATTGAACAAGTACCTGTATATATAATAAAAAATTATCAATTAAAAAAATAAAAAAAAACATTTAATTATTAATTACATAACAACTATAATAACTAACCTCTCAAATGGATACATCCATCTGTATTGGACCGGTCCTTCAACTTTTACCTCAAACAGTAAATGTACAGGTAGATGCTCCATTGAGTTAAAAAATGATAGAGGGAATATCATCTCAAGTTTGCATATTGTCTCGATGATATTCGTTTCAAGCCTTTCAGTGTGATCAACATTCAACTTGCTGGAGCATATATCTCTGAAGAAATGGCTGATCTCCGTTAGTGCATCTTATATCCCCTTTGGCAACAAATCATAAAAAGCTAATGGGATGAGTGTTTGCATAAACACATGGCAGTCATGACTCTTCATTCCATATAATCTGCATTCCTCCATTTTAACCAGCCTTGATATGTTCGAGGCATGTCCATCGGGGAAACGCAGACTTTTAAGTCATTTATAGACTAGTAGTTGTGCATTTTTCTCTAACACGAACATAGTTTTAAAACCCGACCCGATCATTGACCCGGTCCAGTGATCGGATCACGGGTCAAATGGGCTGACTCGGGTTGACCCGGGTCAACCCAAAAAAACACCTATATAAAACACCTCACTAGTTACAAATTTACAATGCAACACTTACATAAACCAATTTTAAATTTTAAACCAACAACATAAATTTAATTCAATATCCAAAACACAAACCAAATATAAATTCTAAAATATTTTAAACAAAACATCCAACAACATAAATTCTAAATCAACAACACATTCTTTTTTGTTGAATGAACACATTAAGTTTTTCTGTGTCCATAGGAGCAAAATTTGAATAAAATGTCGATGGAAATGAGCCAATTTCGTCAATACCTAATAAATCATCAACATGCTCTTTTAAAACTTCATCATCACAATTATCTTCAATCTTATTAACATTTATGACATGTACATTTCAAACATAATTAACAAATAAATATTACGTGTTAATAAATACTTTATTTTAAATAATATACTTTTATTATATAATGAATAAATGACTTCAATAATTTATTTTCTAATGTTTCTTTCACATTTTAAGTGATATTTGCAGAGACCAGCATCACCTCTCAGGTGCAGAAGAATTATTTGTGAAAAAATTTATTTTCTAAGATTACGTTACAGTCTTCTAGAATTTCTTAGCTCAATTGCAAAGTTTTTCCTTTTCTTTTTTGCACCACCTCTCGGCTCAATTGCAAAATTAACCGGCTTAAGCAGAACAATAACAAAATTAACAGCAAAAGCAAAAGCAGAACAAACGAACAGGGACATCAAATTGACAAATTCAATCACTCCAGCAGAAGCAAAAACAACTAATTGCAGAAGCAGAAACAGAAGCAGAAAGAACGAACAGTAAAACAAAATTCACAGTAAAATAAAATAGCAAGTTAAGAGCTTTCTCATCACTTTTTTTCCATGTCTGAGCTAATTAGCTAGTAGCATTAAGAAGATGAGAATCAAGTTGATGGGGTCTACGCAAGAACCTGCAGATGGGCAGATGGACATCAAAGCACCAAGGGAATCAGAGCTGCCAAGTGATCTCTTCATGACTGATGATGATTGTGGTGGCGGTAATGAAACAAAAAGAAAACAACTTTCTCTAAAGGAAACAGATCTATCTTTATTTGATCAAGGGAGTCAGTCCTCTTCTTGTTCTTCTCAAGTCTTCGTAGTTTCAAGATGTCTCTCTCTCTCTTTTGGGTTTGGGGGAGGGGGGCTAGGCTCAAGAGGAGAGGGTTAGTGCACACTTAAACACGACTACTTCCTCTTCTCCCTCTGTACCCATCCAAAGAAACAACCAGCAGAAGAAGAGAGAAAAAAAGAACGAAAATAAACCCGGGTCTTGGCCGGGTTTGCCCGGCATTGGGTCGGGTCGGTCGACCCTCCGGGTCAGCCGGGCCAATTCCCAGCCTGTTTTTTGCTTAGACCGGCCCGCCCACGATCCCGGGTCGGCGGGTCCCGGTCGACCCCGGCGGGTTTTAAAACACTGAACACGAAGCTTGCTCTTGGTTTTGTGACCTGTGACCTATCACAAACCAACTCCATATTTTTACAGTTACAGAACAGCGCTACATCCAATCTAGTCTTGATGTTGTCCTTTGTCTTCCCCTTCACATCCATGATAGTGTTGAAAATGTTCTTAAACACGTTCTTTTCAATGTGCATAAAGTCAAGGTTATAGCGGAGAAGATTGGTCTTCCAATAAGGAAGCTTCTAAAAGATACTTCGCTTCACCCAGTTATGGGTCAAACCAAAACTAGAAAACTTCTGCTTATCTGATTGGAGACCAAACACAATGTCACCGTACTCTGACACAACATCAAGCAATTCTTCACGGAAGACGCGGGGCGCAACATCCTTTTCAATTCTGCCAACAAAGAAATCCTTTCTGTTCTTTCTGTACCTGTGATTCGGTGGCAAGAAATGACGGTAACAGTCAAAAAAAGAAGTTTTACCCCCGTTTGTTAGCGTAAATGCCTTGTTGTTCTCCATACAATATGAACATGCTAGCTTTCCATGCGTGCTCCAACCCGGAATCCATTCCATAAGGTGGAAAATCATTGATAGTCCACATCAAAGCCGCTCTCATAACAAAATTTTGTTTCCTCGAGATGTCATAAGTCAAAGCTTGAGAGGACCACAACTGTGCCAACTCATCAATTAACGGACGAAGACAAACATCTATATTCCGCCCCAGACTGCTCGGACCTAGTATGACCATAGATAAAACATGAACTTCGGCCTCATACACATCCTAGTGGCAAGTTATAAACCGTCAGTATGACCGATCAACAAGAATAAGGAGCAGCAAATGACTTGAATGGGTTGAATCCGTCTGTACATAACCTAAGACACACGTTCCTTGATTTAGCTGAAAAGTGAAGATGCACACTGTTAAAGTGTTTCTAGGCTTCACCGTCAGAAGGATGCACCATCACTCCATCAACCGCATGATGTAATTGGTGCCATGTCATATGCTCAGCAGTCCTTGGTGACATGAATAACCTCTGCAGTTTAGGTGTGATTGAGAAGTATCTAAGTTTTTAATATGCCACGAGATTCTTCCCTCTACCAGTTCTAGGTTTGTAACGGGAATACCCACATGTCATGCACTCGGTCAGCTCAGCATTTTCAAGGTAGAATAACATGTAGAAGTTAGGGCACATGTCAATTTTCTAGTATCCTAAACCGAGGGGTTTCATCATGGACTTGGTAGCATAGAAGTTCTCTTTCAGCTTGTTCCCTTCATGTAAAATGCTTCTCGCCCATTCGATAATCTTGTCAAAACCAGCCTCACTCAACCCGTGTTCTAACTTGATGGTGAACACCTGTGCTACGACCGATAATTTATTGTGGTTCATGCAGCCATCCCATAATGGTTCGTCAAAATCTTTCAACACATCAAAAAAATCTTGATGCATCTGCATTCGGTTCTTCTTCTACGATTGGACATTCACTAACATTACCTTCACTCATTCTCAATGCATCCATAACCATAACTATATTCCTGTAAGGATTACTATTCTCATTTCCAACTTTATGCATGTTGCTAGCACTAGAAGTTGACCCAATCACCCTTTCTACCATGCTCTTATTAGGAACAAATAGTTCTCCGTGTGCATACCAACATAAGTAATCCTCCATGAACCCTTTGGTTAGAAGATGTATCGTTACAACATCTTGATGCAGAAACTTTAAATTTTTACACTTCCTACATGGACACCTAATACCGTTATCAATAAAATTCCTCGGGATATGCGAAATTAATAAAACCCTGAACATCGTTACAATAATTCATCCTCCGTAATTCTTGGGGTGAGTTCTAATACATCCATAAACGATCATTTATAACTTCTATTGAACCTCTATAAAACATTAATGGTTTTCCTTGACATTATCCAACAAACTAAAAAAACACTTATGTTAAATATTCATTATCAATTATCAACTATCAACGTTCATACATACAAATTTATACATATCTAAATTTACAGAAATCACAACTTTGCAATAGAATTGATAACAATTAAAACAGACCCGTTAAACAAGTTATTATTTATTTCATCACAACACATCTAATTCAGTGTAATTGAAACAAAATTTCAACAATTTACAAACAAATATAATTTGATAAAATCTAAAACAAACTATAACAACTACAAAATTATACATTCATACTACAAGTTTCTTTTACAAATAACAATCAAACAAGTACATACATTAACAAAATACATATACTAAAAAAAAAATTCACATTTAAATGTTAAAACTAAAAAGGATAGATTTACTTACAAAAAATGATAAAATCCACAAGAACGGATGTTGTGACCACGTACAAAAGTATAGAAACTTGAGTGCTTGTGTTGAGAATAGGGGAGAGTTGGGATGGGTGGTTGGCTGCAGTTTGGGAGGGGAGATGTGGGATGGGGAAGAAGAAGGATAAATAGAGGAAAAGAGTGTCGATAGAGTGGGTATATAATGGCTTTTACCGATGAAATCACCGAGGGACACGTTCCGTCAGTATACCTGTCAGTGATTCTGCCAGTGAAAGTGCCACGTCACCGCATGCGGCTATCCGGTTTGAATCCCTCGATAATTCCGTCGGTAAAATCAGCTGAAAAAATCCACGACATCACACCGTTGTAACTTTCCAAAAAAACTGTATCGTCCATCGGCGATACGGTCGGTATATACCGACAGCGAGTCGTCTGTTGGTATATCCGACCGTATCGGCCGATGGATGTACTGTCAGTATATACCAACCGTATTTTGAGACAGAATTATGTCCGTCGGTAAAAAGTTTTGACGAAAAAATTCTGTCGGTAATTTCGTTGGTTTTCTCCGATTTTCTGGTAGTGTATCTTTAATTAAAATGAATTTCTGAAATGCAATAACTTAATTATAAAACTATTTTTATTCAAAGATTAAAATGAATTATAAGAAATAACTTCCAAATGTGAACCTATTTGCAAGAGAAATTTAAATAAAGGAATAGAAATAAATTTTACAAAACTTTCATAGACTAAAGCGAGATTTGGTGAGGAACTAAATTCTCTTGTAATAACTCTTTGGTCTATAAGTATTTTTAGACGAATCTATAACCAAACCCAAATCTAAAGTTTGGATAATTTTTAATATGAATCAATTAAAGAATATCGACAATTTTTGCCACATTTAACTTTAGATCCAAGTAAAAATTGAGAAAAAATCTCCAAGACTTGGAATCTTTTACAGTACCACTAGATACTGACGTTTATGCTTTATCTCTTCTTCTCTTTTCTTAACAATTAATTTATTTTTTTCTGTTGAATTTTTATAAAATTTTGAGTTTAATTTTGTTAAAATTAATTAATTTACAAAAGATATGCTTTTCAAAATTTGGCTAAACAACCGGTGCTATTAGGAATCATAGTTAATTTGAGTTATGTATTATTTAGACTATGCTATTTACTAAATATCTTTTTGATCTATGTGATTCTCTCAAAAAATTTATCTACCTATTATATGGGTTGTTAATTTTTATTTTATTTTTTAAATTCACTTAGATATGTTTGTTTTTTAGGTAGCTTTTATAGTTGTAATTTGAAAAAAAAAAGTTTTAAAAAATTATTTTTAGTTGTAGTTAGTTGGATTTAGATACGTGTATGGTAAAAATTGTGGTTGAAGTTTATGTGTAGTAAAAAATATGTATAAAATATTTGGATAAAATAATCACCCTGTTTGTTTTTGTGTTTAAAAAACGTATTTGAAAAAATTTGAATTTTTTTCTTTACTTCAAATTAATAATTTTTTGGTATTTTCAGATCATTTTGATAGGCTAATGTCAAAAATAATTTTTTAAAAATAAAAAAATTATTTTAATGCATTTCAGAGTGAAAAGCATTTTGAAAAACAAATGAAATCATACTCTCAAACACCCCACAAGAATATTTACGAAATTTAATTAAAAAATATGCAAAAACTGTTGCACAAAACCTGTGTTTCGAACTTAGGGTGTGTTTGATTAAGTCATGAAAACAAAGATAAGAGAAAAATACAAAGAAGAAGAGTAAAAATATAAAATAAATTTACTTTTGAATAGTTTCAAAGTATATTTATATATTTTCAAATCAATAAATACAAGGAAACATATATTTTGCTCCCATTATTTTTTTTTATCTCAATATAATAATTAAACACTACCTAATAAGTAATTTAATAATAATATATAAATGTTTACGGAATCAAATTTAAATATTATTTTATATTAAAAAATAATCATTACAATAATATCCAATATTAAAAATTATATTTAAGATAATTATTTAGTACGTGATCCAATAATAACAGTTCAGGATTAAAATATTTGCTTTTCTTGTAATCTCAGGTTGAAACCATATAATTGTTAATATGATAATCACTAAAAACTAATATAATTATTAATTTTAAAATTTATAAAATTAATGAAAAAATTAAAGAAAAATAGCGGGAAACGTTCTGTCGTTTTCGCCTGCAACGAAGAGACGTGTACTGGATTGATGGGAGGAAAAAAGGGTAAGCGGCATCTCAGCTACGGAGTGTAGATAAAAAAAAAACAAAAAAAAAGTGTCGTTTGTTTCAGTTATCGTTCGATATAAAATCGTCACAAAGACTGCAAGTGGGCCATGGGTTCACGTGGCCTTTAAATCCTCTTGAACATGTCGAAAATGAAAACTGACCTGTCTGTGGGGCCTGCAACTACCATTCATGACCTCGACCTTACGAGGATATGCTTATTTTTACCGTGCAGAATATCCATGCATGAACCACAAGGCTGCTTCATTATTACAAGGATTTTTTTAAGAAAAAATAAAAATACCGTTTTTAGAAAAGAAAAATACATTTGTTTAAAGAAAAAAAAGTTAAATTATAAAATACAGAGAACATACATTTTATTCCTATCATCTTCATCTTTTCTATCTTGGTATAGCAATTAAATGATATCTAATAAATAATTTAATAGTAGTATATACTTATATAAATGTAGATGGATCCAAACCTAAATACTATCCTATTTTATTATTAAATTACTTTAAAAAGCATCCTCCACAACATTAAAAATCATATATAAGGTACACGGTTATTAATTAATATGGACAGCAAGAGATATTTCGCAAGCAAAAAAGGACATGAAATATGGTGTTTTTGTCATAACAAAAAAGCGACAGATGGGATACGTTCTCTCGTTTTACCCCATACAATGCTAAACACCTCATCACGAGTGTAAGGTGTTTAGCATTGTATTTTGAAAACGTTTTCAAAAGAATTTAATTTTTTTAAAAAAAATTAATATATTTTTTATTTTTTTAAATACATATTGATGTTAAAAATAATATTTTTAAAAAATTATTTTAATATATCTTAAAAAATATGACTTACGTTTTACTTATCGCTTATTGTTTCGATTATTGTTCGATATAATCGCCAGAAAGACTGCCAGTGGGGCATGGGGTTCACATGGCCTTTTTAATTCTCTTGACCTTTCCGAAAACGAAGACTGACCTGTCTCTGGGGCCTGCATTTACCATACATCAACCCCACGCCTCGTGAGCTGGATCTTACAAGGATAAGCATGCTTCCAGCTGGCTAGTCCAAAAAAAAATATAAGAATAAAATTAAAAAAAAATAAAATTAATATAAAAAAAATATTGATCCCATTTTTTATTTAACTTGAATTTAAAATTAAATTATATAGAAGTTATTCTTACATGATTCAATCAACTTCACCTATTTAAAAAAAACTCAAACCATAAATAATTTAAGAATGAAATTATAAATAAATAAATAAAAGGAATGAAAAAAAAAAACCTTCTAGTTAGTAAGTGAATAGTTTTAGAGAGACAATTTCTTAATAAAGTTTTAAAAACTTTATCACGTGTGTTTAGTTTTATAAGTCGTAAACCTTGAAAAATTAGAATATGTATTTGTTAAAGGAATCCAAATCAACATAAAAGAGATATGAATATATATATATAAAGGTTAGAGTTCTTATTAATTTATTTATTTTAAAGTTTTTGTTTTAACCTAAATATAAAATAATTATATATAAATTAAATTAAAAATATTATTCCTAGGGAGCGTTTATTTTGCACCTGTTTTTATATTTGCGGTGTAAAAAACACAGTTAGGTGTTTGGTAATACACCAAATTGTGTTTTATATTGCAGGGCCTATCAAAAAATTGAATTTGAAACGCAGTTTTTATGAAGTAGTTTTTACATGCTTTAAGTTTAGTAAAACTATGTTTGTTTTTGCTTTTCAAAAGCATTTTTTTTTAAATTTTAAATTTTTTTTATTTTTTTCTTTACTTCAAATTAATTTTTTATATATTTTCAGATCATTTTGATGCGCTAATATCAAAAAAAATTTTTATAAAATAAAAAAAATATTTTGATGCATTTCTAAGAAAAAATACTTTTGAAAAGCAACCAGAACCAAATATTTTATACATGTTTTTTTGCTGCACATAAATTTCAACCATAATTTTTACCAAACATGTATCTAAATTCAAATAACCATATTTTTTAAACATAATTTTTTTTTAAATCATAATCACAAAAACTACTTTAAAAAAACAAACCCACTCCAATCTATGCAAGTCTCCCATCCAGGCATGTAAATCAACACTAAAGGTTCAGCTTTGTTTTTACAAGCCACGTACGTAGCTAGTTATTGATTTTGCACGATTTCCACTCTGCAGAATATCCATGCATGAACCACAAGGCTGATTCATTGGGATGCCTTTTTCAGTCCATTCTTGTAGTCTATATATAGACAATTCCAAAACGAACAGTGTAGCCATCACTCCATTCAAGATTTTGTCTATACCGACCATGCAAAGAACTGGCACCCATCCTGTCAGAATCCAAACACTATTCATGTCAGCTCATTTTCTTGCATCCTTGGGTTCCATTCGATTTTTTTTCCTTGTGCCCAAGAACATAAGCTTTTGTAGCTAGGGCTCATGGAAAACTTGATGGGTCCAAGTTTTTATATATATATATATATATATAGGGTTTGATTAAAAATATGGTTATTTTTTAATTTTTTTATTTAAAAATATCTAAATTAATTTTTTTATTTTTAATATTATCAAATCAAAACAATTAAAAAAACACTAAAAAATTAATTTGAAAAAAAATATAAAATTTAATGAAAAATTGATTCAACCATGGCTCTAAACTGTCTTAATAGCAATCTCTAAATTCAAGTGATAAGTGGATCTCTATGAGACCTCATTATGGTATATCCACCAATGCATATGGTAGTTGATTTTCAAAAATTCTAATCGAGGAGCAGGATTCGGTGATTGTAATAGTGATAAAGAGCGTCGATCAAAACAAAAATAATTGATTCGTGCAAAATATCAATTAGGGATTGTATAGTGTTCAAGCATTACCATTCTCAGTGATGTAGATCACAGGATCGTCAAACTTGTATTTGGTGTGGAGCAGCAGGTCTTCAATCCCTTTTGGATAAGCATAAAGCCATTCTGACGACCCAGCCTGCAAAAAAATGGGTTCATAAGCCATTCCGACGACCCAGCCTGCAAAAAAATGGGTTCATAAGCCATTCCGACGACCCAGCCTGCAAAAAAATGGGTTCATGATCCCCAACAGAAAAGTCATGTCCAAAATGTTGATTATAAGACTTATTAAAACCTTACCAAGAAAATCTATTATGAGTTTTCAAAAATCTTTATTCTTTCCTCCAAAAGATCTTTATTCTTAGGAATTTCAATGTGCAATGAACCCGTTGTAGGAACTGATGCCGGCCTCCAAGAGACCGTCTCGAACGGCGGATTGCCAGCACCAACAACTGAAGCTACAACAACCCATTTATATAAAACTCAACATGGGATTTGATATAAAATAAGATTTAAATAATGATTTAAAAGGGTAAACCTAAATTAACTTTAAGTTTTTTTTTTAAAATCAAAATAATATTGTTTTAATAAAAAAATAAAAATAATAATTTAAAAGGTTAATAGTCAATTTTGCTCGGATTATGTCTAGGTCAATTGAATTAGCCAATTTTTTTTTTGTTTTTCTTTAATCTAAAGTGATCTAGGTTTTGGATTGACCGAATCTCGGATCCACTATTGCGATACAAGTTTTAAAAAAATGAAAAAAAGCCCCCATATACAAATGAGAAATTAAATGAGGAAAACACTTCGCTAAGGCATTGCCTGTGGTCCAATTGGAATTCCATTTTGTTTGCCTGATTTAACAAATTATTTAGTAGAATTTACGTCTCAAAGAATAATAAACAAGTTCTGGTGAATAGTAAGGAAAATAATCGAGGAAAAAACATTGAAATTACTTACTTGTAAGGTTAACGCAATAGCCTGTCGAATAGCTTAAATTTTCAGTATTGCAAGGAATATCACTTGCATAAGTTGAAGTACAGTAATCTATTCCAATAAAATCAAAAGACCCTTTAAGCATTAAAGATTGTTCTTCATAAAATTGAGGCAGTCGTTCTTGAACGTAGTTGGCCATTTCAACTGGATATCTACCAGATTTTAAAGGCTCCATAAACCTTCAAAAAGGAAAAAAGAAATTAACGAAAACTTGCAATTAGTCACAATCTCCATAAATAAGGAGAAGACGTCATTTGGGTGTAGAACAAACTGTTTGGTGGTTCAGTTCAAAAAAAGAAACTCAAATCAGCCTTTAAGATATCATGAACTTTCAATTTCACCCCTAACATAAACATTTCTCATTAGGTATTAATTTATGCCCATGTTCATTGATTTTTCTACCAAATGTTCTTAAAGACAATGCTAATTTGCTGCGTAAAATATGCACTTTAAATGACAAATATAAACAAAATATTGACAGAAGAACTCAATTAGGTTGAAACATTGGAGATTTCATTGATAAATATTATGTTTCGATCGATTTAATAAGAATTGGGAATATGTTAGCTAGGAACAGCATTTTAAATGTTCAGTTGGGGAGCCTTATATATATATACCAGCCATAACTGAAAGCAAGAGCTCGAGATGCAGCAACGCGGTCTGCAGTAGATTCAGATGATGACAATATCCAATTTGAATTCAACGCGAGTCCAATTCAGATGATGAAAAGGTTTTTAAGCTTGACCGGAGAAGTACTGGATCACAGTCAAGTGGATTAATACGGGTAAACCTCCCTTATTTCTAAAACCTGTGTTCATCCATTTCAGAATTTGAATTTTATGACCTTCAACTCCAGATTAGAAGTACTATCAAGGATCTGGCTAATGGAATGAATATGAAAAGAAATATGAAGAATAGATACATGTTCCCCTTCAAAACTTGGGCACACAAAGGCTACATGGTAGTGCAGTTCCACACACATGAACTAACCTGATAGACGTCTCTGAACCTGTGGACTGCAGCTGCATGAGCAAGAAGCATATTGTGCCCTACTATATATGGCTCAGTGCTAGAAACACCACCAATGCACTCAGAGGAGACCCACTTTGAGCATCTGCCCGGTGCCATGGTACCAGTGTCATATCCAGTACGTGGTTGCGAAGGTCAGTGGCTCATGGTCACTAAAATCAATCATGCACTTAGAATCGAATAAGTAAATGACGAACAATCGAGTTGAATTTTTTAAAAACATTGGTTATTTTGGTATCATTTGCGGCTTAGTTTTATGTTTTGGTTTTCGAATTGTTAAAGATGGAAACCGAAAACTGGAACATAGTATATATGTTTCGGATTTCTTTTGTTGAAAAGGCAAAATGACCAAATGCTATTATAATTTTCGAGAACCATTTTGTTTGATTTTGAAAATCTTAACAACTGGTTTCCAATTTTTCCCGTTTTCCAAAAAAATAAAAAATAAAAATCAAAGAAGCTTTTATAACTAAAATAAAAAATACCCTCTCAAATCATATTTTTATACCATTGATAGTAAAGGCAAGCATTTGGATAATTGGGAGGGGGGGGGGATTGAAAATTTGGAAAAAAAAATTAAATTCTCCAAAAAAAAAAATCTCAAAATTCTACAACCCAAATTTTATTTTTGATTCTCCGAAATAGGGTTTTTTATAATTATATTTTAGAAAATTCAAGAGCTTTCTCTAATTTTCTAAATAATTTGAACATCTTTTTGGCCCAACAGACTTTCAAGAATTCAGGCTTTAGACAATAATATTGGGCTTTAAGCAATTTACTTATATATTAATAAAATAAATAAACAAAATAATTTTGGATAATACGCAGTCCCTCGATTTTTTTCCTTTACCCGAATTTTTTAAATTTCACTTCGGATAATTACCCGATTTTTCTGTTCAAAGAATCCCAAGAATTTTACCCGAAATAATGTATGAAAATTCCGATAATTCAAAAACCATGCAAGGGATGGAAGTATAATATTCTGTTGGGTTGTTGCCATTGCATGTGCAGCAAATGGTTGGCACCAACCATTGACTATTGGCAGCCACCATTGTTGAATGAGCTGGAGACGGTGGCCACCATTATTGACCAAAGAACAAGTGGAGCTGCCATGGATGCCTATAAATAGAGGCATATGTTAGAGAGCAAAATGAGAGAGTTAAGAGAAGAGAGTAGAGCCAAAGATGTGAGAAATGTAGGAGAGAGTGGGCTGCCAAGGCAGCCAGATGCTGCCATTGCAAAGACCGAAAAGAGAGAAATAGAGTGAGGTTGAGAGTTGCCAAAGAGGGGATGATTCCTCCTCCTCTATTGTTGTAAATCTTGTTCTCTCCCTATATAATGCAATGACTTCTCCCGTGGATGTAGGCAGTTTGCCGAACCACGTTAAATATTGTGTCAGTGTGCTTAGCCTCCAATGGGCAAATATCAGAACATCACCGGTCAGAATTCCCTACAATTGGTATCAGAGCATATGGTTTGAAGTGGTGTTTGATTTTTGCTCAAAAATGAAAGTTGTCAAAATTGTGTTTTGACCATACCACCGTGTAGAGGAGGACGAGACGAAGCCCTTTGGTGAAAACGGCGTCAAAATCGGACGTCGGACATGGTCGCACTCTCCATCACTCTCCGAAGGCGTCCCGCCAGCGCTGACAGCGACGCCCCACGCGTGCCACGAGTCTTCTTCGCCCGGATGGGCTGACCCGACCCACATGGTTGACCCGGATATTAATGACATCAGCATGACATAATTGTGATGTCAGCATGCACAGTAGGCATGCCAGGGATGACATCAGCCTGATGTAAGTGTGATGTTAGCATGCACAGTAGGCATGCCATGTTAGCAGCCACATCATCGACCAGTCAGCAGACACGTCAACAAAGTGGGACCCACCTTCCACATCATCATCCGCGAGCCGAGCCAAGTCGAGCCGAGTGGAGCCGAGCCGTTTTGAAGCCGAGCCGAGGGATAAGATTCTGTGCAGCAGAGTCTATGTGCAACCGGATCTGAGATTGAATCTGGGCCGTTCATCAGGCCAGGATTGTTTTGATCAAATCGTAGCCGTCTAAAATGCGATTTGGACGATTTCAAACTTGTTTCCAGCTAATTTGATCGTTCCGGATGCAATGGTATGGTCCGATCGTTGAGATTTGAGACCGAAAGTGGTGATGGTGAATTAACAAAAGAGATTGCCCGATCAGGCATCTAAAGGTCATCATGGTGGTCGATGGAGATGAAGAAGAACATGTCACACATGTTTACCCAATTACATGTGCTGAACTGCTAAGTGGAGAGAATTTTAATTGCCTTGAAGGAAGGCAAAATTGGGATACTCTGGACACCCGATCATGTGGACGATTTGAGGTAGAGAGTGGAAATTGATGAAGACCAATCTTGACGAATCTAAGAACTGGTAGTCTTGCCAGATGTTGAGAAATCAGGTATAAAACCGGGATACCCCAGATCACTTGTAAAGGAAAGCCGCAACAAAGCTAGCAAATGGTTGTATATACGAAAAGGCAGTACGGTGGATAGATACATTCTAAGAAGTTCTGTCTAGGAGATTGGGTTTTAAGCGGGACCAGTGTGACCCCTCCAAATCTTTCCTGGGAACTTGCTTAGTTGAAGGATCATCCACACAGTACTATTTTTGTATATGTAACAGTTTGTAATGAAACTGTTGAAGACTAGCAAGATGGCCTGAAAAGAAACAGTTGGGTTCCATATGTTCAAGGATCTGATGGAGTGGTGATTTCTCCAAAGAAGTTAGATTCGGTGACTGTAATTTCTCGAAGGGAGAATTAATGAAGACCCTGATAATGGAAGAGAAATACAGCAAGGGGATAAAGATTGGCACCCTATTTTGACTTGGATAAATGTTGTGACAGGATGAGCTGCTGTCAAACATAAAAGCAAAGAATAGGGAGAAATCTGGAGAACCGAAATTGCACGAGAGCACACGGAGATTGTGCAGGAGTACCCGAAGGATCCAACGAGGTACTGTAATGAGACAACAGATGCAAGGAGAAGAAGAGTTCCCAGATGAAGCTCAGAGCAGAGACTGTGTGAAAAGTTGTACAACAGGAAGTCTCTTGTGCTCTTGATAAAGGCAACAAGCGAGGACCTTTCCAATGCATGCAAGGATGGAAAGATGAGCTGTTGCAGAAGCACTTAATTAAGGGGGTGCGACCGCTGATGAAAGACGAAGACACCAAAGAGAGTTGGTGTGGGTGGAGCTATCAAGCAGAAAGGCATAGAAGCTCCAAACATAGAAAATGAGATGGAGGATTGCGAAGAGTGCACCACAACTCTCTCTTTCTATGTGATCAGTGGCAGTGATCTCTCCCAAGTCCACATGGTGGTAGAGAATCTTGGAGCCACTGGAGACATCCCAGATGAAGGAGGATGTGACCGCTTCATGACGGACGGAGACACCTTAGGCAGAAGGTGTGTGGGCCATAAAACGAGCCCAAGTACAAACCGCCACATGACGATGAGCGGAGACACCTCAGGCAGAAGGTGTGTGGGCCATGAAACTAGCCCAAGTAGAAACCGCCGCATGACGACGAGCAGAGACACCTCAGGCAAAAAGGTGTGTGGGCTATAAAAGGAGCCCAAGTACAGACCGCCTCATGATGATAGACGGAGACACCTCGGATGAAAGGTGTGAGGACCATGATAGGAGTCCAAATTCAGACCGTCTCATGACGACAGGCGGAGACACCTCGGATGGAAGGTGTGAGGACCATGACATGAGTCCAAGTTCAGACCGTCTCATGACGACAGGCAGAGACACCTTGGATGGAAGGTGTGAGGACCATGACATGAGTCCAAGATAAGACCGTCTCATGACGACAGACAGAGACACCTCAGACAGAAGGTGTGCGGACCATGATATGAGTCCAAGATCAGACCGTCTCATGACGACAGGCGGAGACACCTCAGGAGAAGGTGTGAGGACCATGACATGAGTCCAAGTTCAGACCGTCTCATGACGACAAGTGGAGACACCTCGGATGTAAGGTGTGAGGACCATGACATGAGTCCAAGTTCAGACCGTCTCATGACGACAAGCGGAGACACCTCGGATGTAAGGTGTGAGGACCATGATATGAGTCCAAGTTCAGACCGTCTCATGACGACAGGCAGAGACACCTTGGATGGAAGGTGTGAGGACCGTGATATGAGTCCATGTTCAGACCGTTTCATGACGACAGGCGGAGACACCTCATGAGAAGGTGTGAGGATCATGATATGAGTCCAAGTTCAGACCGTCTCATGACTATAGGCGGAGACACCTCTGATGGAAGGTGTGAGGACCTTGATATGAGTCCATGTTCATATCGTCTCATGACGACAGGCAGAGACACCTCAGGAGAAGGTGTGAGGACCATGATATGAGTCCAAGTTCAGACCGTCTCATGACGACAGGCGGAGACACCTCGGATGGAAGGTGTGAGGACCATGATATGAGTCCAAGTTTAGACCGTCTCATGATGACAGGCAGAGACACCTCAGGAGAAGGTGTGAGGGCCATGATAGGAGCCCAATTACAGAATGCCCCAGAGCCAATATGATGGCTGGATATAAGTGGACAAGTGTATAGCCAATGAAGAGGCTATGATGAGTATGGAGACAAATGCAAGATTGATTTTCATGGATATTGCCCCCATGCTAAAGATCAATGAGCTAGAAGACATTTACCTTGGAAAATAAGTGGATGACTTGTGGAGCATTAAGACACGACTGCTATGAAGAAGCAGAGGGCATGCGCAGGTTCCGAGAACAAGTTGACTCTTGTCAAGGTGGTGAGCTCGGTGAAGGCATTGTAATACTCAGAGTATCAAGACATATATGGATCAACCTTTAATGGGCTGCCCCCATGGTTTAAGGTGGAGAGCTACCTGGACTCTTAAGACTAAGAGCGGGAGACTCACTGAGAAGTTAGGCGTGGTTCCTAGGGAGGAACAGAGGGCAGACGCAACTCCGGGATGAGTAGACTCTTGGAAGAGTGGTGAGCTCGTGATCACATTAAAATACTCAATGACTGTCGCACTTGGAAATATCCGTTTGAGGGGGTGTTGTAAGCCTTGGTGTAAGGCTTGATAAATCATTCCAGGCCAAGCATGGTTGATATGCTGGAAGGGGGATGTTGTTCCAGAGACAAGCGTTAAACACTCTTCAGATGAGATATGACAAACCATCTGGTTGAAGTGATCCTTTGGAGTGAGCAAAGGGGTGCTTGGATGACTCTGGTGATTAAAAGGTTTGGCAAGTACCTGGAAACTTGGCCAAAGACGCTCTCAGAATGGTAAGCTTGGAAGAGCTGCAGAATGCAAGCATGTGCTGAAGAAGCAAGAAGACAATTGCCCACATGAATGGCAAAGGGGGTGATTGTTGGGTTGTTGCCATTGCATGTGCAGCAAATGGTTGGCACCAACCATTGACTATTGGCAGCCACCATTGTTGAATGAGCTGGAGACGGTGGCCACCATTATTGACCAAAGAACAAGTGGAGCTGCCATGGATGCCTATAAATAGAGGCATATGTTAGAGAGCAAAATGAGAGAGTTAAGAGAAGAGAGTAGAGCCAAAGATGTGAGAAATGTAGGAGAGAGTGGGCTGCCAAGGCAGCCAGCAGTAGCTGCCATTGCAGCACTGAAAAGAGAGAAATAGAGTGAGGTTGAGAGTTGCCAAAGAGGGGATGATTCCTCCTCCTCTATTGTTGTAAATCTTGTTCTCTCCCTATATAATGCAATGACTTCTCCCGTGGATGTAGGCAGTTTGCCGAACCACGTTAAATATTGTGTCAGTGTGCTTAGCCTTCAATGGGCAAATATCAGAACATCACCGGTCAGAATTCCCTACATATTCTATAAGAAAAGGCAAAACGAATATATAGAAGGAGAAGAAAACTCTAAAAGCCTTTTTACTGCAACTTCTTTGAGGTTTTAACTAATTATTCCTTTCATTGTTCATATCGTAGTTGGAAGTGGTTGAGAAGAAAACTCTAAAAGCCTTCCTTGTTCATGAACGTAATACACATGCAATGAGGGAGAAACGACGGAATTTTTTAGTGAAGGTATCCCATACACTTGGTCCTTTACCATCTTCATTTGCAGCACCTTCATACTGAAAAAGCTCGCATAATTTAATATATAAACCCAGCATTAATCATGGGAGATGTATAGGAACATTTTGTCTTTACATATGCCCAAAATTCATTTGGGCCTTTCAATTAATTTCTCAACAGATGGAGTCTAAGAAATTATAAACAATATTATTAAAGGAAACAATCCTAAACCTGATAAGCAGATGATGCAGTCCCGAATATGAAACCTGCCGGGAAGTTGCAGCCAAGTTGGAATCCTTCAAGCCATCTTCGCTACTGTGAACCGCTGACAAAACCAAGAAAATGAAAAAACAGGTGAAGAAGGCCTTTAATTTCCATGGTAATTAATTGCCTTTCGTTATACAAACATTCTCTAAACCCTCCATTTACATATATATATATTAGGAGCATGCCGGGAACGTGGCATCTTTTCTTTTGTATGCTCCCATAGTAATTAATTACCTTAATTACTGCCATGAAGATTAGAGGATATGCTGCAGGTAGCAGTTTTCTGGGTTGATCTTGGCATCGTGTGAATCATACATACATAATATTTTTCTTGCATTTTTATAGCTAGAGAGTGGTATCATAGTTTTTCTAGTCAAGCAAAACAACTAATTAAAGAAAATATTGTTGGTTGAAGCATTTTGTAACTACAAGCTTCTTTGTCCTTCTAGTTTATTGATCGATAAACTAATATGGGATTGATTGAAATCATAGAAAAACTTCTAAAATTGCATATATGTTAGGTATAAGAGTCATGTGTATATTCCATGAACACATCTCACATATGTAACTTCAAATCGTGATATCACCTACCACCTGAAGAGTAAAAATTGCAAAGTATAGAAAGAAGGAAGGAAGGAAGGAAAGAAAGAAAGAAAATGTTGGTCATCATTTTAGACATGTTATATAAATGCATTTGGATGAATTTCTAGTGGACTGAAAATATAAATTTTTCCAATCCTTATTGATCTCCATTGATTAATTATAGAAATAAAAAGAATGACGCCCGGCATGATCAATCTTTGTACTCTTCATAATCTTTTTTAACAGGGCAGTTTGAGTTTGAACCATCCTTGATCGATCTATACCCAACCCAGCATTTTCATTTTAATATATATATATATATATATATATATATATATATATATATATATATATATATATAGTGTCACGAGGTAATTTTTCACTCCGCGAAGAAACCCGTGCAGCAGCCTAGCCTCTCGCTAGACTCAGCCTTCCCTCGCCAATTCCACTCGTGTTTGCCTAGTAACTAAGTGTTTCCCTCACTCGAGAGGTTTCCCCACTTTCCCAAGTTAGAAGACAAGCGGAATACACAAGAAGAATTGAACAACACAAAGCACACCGAGAATACAAGAAGAACTCTCAACCTTTATTTATCTCGTCAACAAAGGATTACACAATGAGTGTGCTATGCACAGAATTCGCATGCTACACAATCAAGCTTACACGTTATTTCTCTCTATGCATTCCCTATGCTGCGTGCTCTACCTTCTCCCTATGCTAAGAGCATCAACAAGTATTTATAGCCAAGTATGTGAGCTGCAAGGCTCACCCATGATCTCCTATTTTTCAGGACATAGTGGGGCACTTTCTCCCCCGTGATCTCCATGATCTCAGCAGCTTGGAGAGCACTCCAGTTAGGCTCCCACGTTCTGCCCCCAGGAGGCTGCCACATCACCCACATTCTGCCCCATGATCCCATGATCTAGGAAGACCATGACTGCCACTAGCCCACGTTCTGCATGCTCACCTGGCAGCCCCATCTGTCAGCTCTTGCTTCGTCACCTGTTGAGTCACTCGTATGCCTTGGACAGTCCTTCGTCCAAGTTTTCAATCGTGCCAAGTCAAGCCCCTAACTTGCACAAGCTGCTCGTACCCGCGGCCGCATCTAGGTGCGGTCGCCAATTCTCTGTTGCCGAATTTGCATCTGCGTGCAGGCTGCCAATGTCTTCGCTGTCGAATTCCTTGACAGCCCCTGTTCTCGTCTGCCTATGCCCCTGACGAGTTTTCCTGCCTGGCTTGGACATTTCATCGTCAAGCCAATGTTCGTCAACAATCTGCGCTGCTGATTTTCCCTCGACGAACCTACAGCCGCACAAATCTGTGCTGCCGATTTCTGCCCCTGTTGGCATGGCTGCCAGCACCCTCAGGGCCTGTTTTGGCCAGCCTGCCGAAGTGTGCATCCCATGCACATTTGACACTGTTACAAACCACCCCCACCAAAAGAACCCGACGCCCTCGTCGGACAGATTCGAAGTACCTTTGCACCCCATCTGTTCCTCGTCACAGCCCATGTTTCTCCCACGAAACCTCTAACTTTGCCCACATTCAACAACAATTCAGTCCACCGAATTTCATCAACCTGTTTCAAAACTAAGCTGCGACAACATTCTGTTTTGGTTCGTTAGTTCTCCACAAATGTCAAACACATCATACTCGCAAGCATGTTTTCACAAAGTTTAGATGCTACGCTTAGCACCCAAGGAATCCGTTCCTTTCTTCCCAAAATACATCCACACAAAATCCCTTCGAAGAACCACATGAGCTCCCATACGAACATCTAGTTCTCCAACCATTCTGCGTATCCCAAAACTGCAAGTATAAAATTTCAATATTGCTTACTTGTCCGTCGTCCAGCAATCAACTCTTCCTGCCGAATTCACCTCTGCCCATGCAAGGCTACCGCTGTCCATTGCTATCGAATTCTATGCAGTGTGTTTTTCGTTGGCGCATCCTCGCGCCTAGAGTTCTCTTTTCGTCACCATGATCTGTCCATCGTCAAAGTTACGAAACTCCCCCATGCTGCCTCGCCCAAGGCAGTTTGGCCACGCCTAAGTCCTCATCAACTTGGCTGGCCCCTTCACACTAACTCTCTCACTTAGTGTCGAGCACACGTATAGGATTTACGTATGATGTTCCTTCTCCATCCTTCTCCACGGAAATAGCACTAAGTTTTGCTCTCAGCGGGCAGTCCCTTGTGAAGTGCTTCCCCTCGCAAATAAAACAGCCCGAACTTGATTTTGAGACCTCATCCTTGCCCTTGGCTTCTGACTTCCCATTGCCATCAGCCTGTTTAGGTTCTCCTCCACCAAGCCCTTTCTTCTTCTTTTTCATTTCATACCTGTCCATCAGTGGGTATGAATCAGAAGATGCTCCAGCATTCCCTTTGCTAGCGCCTGCTCCAAAATCTGCCAATCCATCGGCAGCCGAAATGGCCGAAGACAAGTCTGAAACTCTCTACCTACGCAACTCTAACTGTGCCCACGGCTGAAGTCCTGACAGAAAATTGAACATTTTGTCCTCCTCGGACATATTATCAACATCCAGAATTAAGGAACTGAATTTCTTCACGTAATCCCTTACCGACCCATCTTGCCGCAACTTTTTCAAGTCTTCCCTTGCAATCCAGGACGTGTTGTTGGGTAGAAATTGCTCCTTCAACTCACGTTTCAGAATCTCCCATGTCTCCACTTTTGGCCTACCAGCATTAAAATCCTCCTTGGACCTTGTCCGCCACCATAATTTTGCATCTCTCGTGAGATACATCACTGCGATGTCAACTTGTTCAGCCAACCGAATCCTTGCCACGCTGAAGTACTGCTCCATGTCCCATAAAACGTTCTCCAACTCTTTGGAACTCCGCACCCCATCGAATGGTTTCGGCTCTAGAACCTTAGGCTTAGAAGAACCTACACCCCCTGATGCAGCTGCGACTGCTTGCTTCAAGACAGCCAACTCTGCGTCAATAGCTTGCAACTTTCGGCTCATCTTTGCCGCAAGTTCTACATACTGTTCAGCAGCCTTCTCCGCAATTTCCATAACCAACTCAAGTCGATCTTGAACTGAACGATCTTCTTCATCAGGAATTTCGCCCATCCAGCCCTCTAGACGAAGCAACCTTTCCCGAATAGTCTCCATACCTGCTGGCATAAACCTTCAGATATTAACTTCGCAAATTATCGCAATAATACCTTCAACAAACCACTCCTTTGATCTGCTGTCCACAGAACAGTCTCGTCATTCTGCCAAGAATGCAACCGCGCTCTGATACCAATTGTCACGGGGTAATTTTTCGCTCCGCGAAGAAACCCGTGCGGCAGCCTAGCCCCTCGCTAGACTCAGCCTTCCCTCGTCAATTCCACTCGTGTTTGCCTAGTAACTAAGTGTTTCCCTAGTAACTAAGTGTTTCCCTCACCCGAGAGGTTTCCCCACTTTCCCAAGTTAGAAGACAAGAGGAATACACAAGAAGAATTGAACAACACAAAGCACACCAAGAATACAAGAAGAACTCTCAACCTTTATTTATCTCGTCAACAAAGGATTACACGATGAGTGTGTTATGTACAGAATTTGCATGCTACACAATCAAGCTTACATGTTATTTCTCTCTATGCATTCCCTATGCTGCGTGCTCTACCTTCTCCCTATGCTAAAAGCATCAACAAGTATTTATAGCCAAGTATGTGAGCTGCAAGGCTCACCCATGATCTCCTATTTTTCAGGACATAGTGGGGCACTTTCTCCCCCATGATCTCCATGATCTCAGCAGCTTGGAGAGCACTCCAGTTAGGCTCCCACGTTCTGCCCTCAGGAGGCTGCCACATCACCCACATTCTGCCCCATGATCCCATGATCTAGGAAGACCATGACTGCCACTAGCCCACGTTCTGCATGCTCACCTGGCAGCCCCATCTGCCACCTCTTGCTTCGTCACCTGTTGAGTCACTCGTACGCCTTGGACAGTCCTTCGTCCAAGTTTTCAATCGTGCCAAGTCAAGCCCCTGACTTGCACAAGGCCTGCTGTATTTGCCGGTCGCATCTGCATGCGGTCGCCAATTCTATTTGCCGAATTTGCATCTGCGTGCAGGCTGCCAATGTCTTCGCTGTCGAATTCCTTGACAGCCCCTGTTCTCGTCTGCCTATGCCCTTGACGAGTTTTCCTGCCTGGCTTGGACATTCCATCGTCAAGCCAATGTTCGTCAACAATTTGCGCTGCCGATTTTCCCTCGATGAACCTACAGTCGCACAAATCTGCGCTGCCGATTTCTGCCCGTGTTGGCATGTTCGCCAAGACCCTCGGGGGCCTGTTTTGTGACTGCCCGAAGTGTGCATCCCATGCACATTTGACACTGTTACATATAGTTTCTTTTATGCGGGTTTACTTTTGGATTTTGTTTTATGAGTTTCTTTCCCTTTTTTAGTTCTGCCTTTGTTTGGAGACTTTCTTCGATAGCATTATGATTTGTGAATAGAAATTTATTAATTAATTTTCAAGCTTTAACTCAAGAACTGAACCATCCTCCACCTATACCAAACTCAGTATTTTTATTATTTATTTTGCAAATACATATATAATTTTTATGTATGGATTTGATTTTTGAATTATTTTATGTGTTTTTTTTCTTTTGCTTTATTTAGAGATTTTATTCAATTATAATATGGTTTGTGAACAAAGATTTATTACCTTTTTAAGTTTGAAAATTTTAATATTTGGTTTTATCTATTTCCTCACTAATGGTTGTTTTCAATATTTTTTTTATTAAATTAGCCTAGTCAGTTGATTCGCGCTTTGTTCAAATAAAATATTATGGGCAGGGAGTTGGGTAATATATCAATTATAAAAAGAGAAATTAAGAGTAAAAAAGGTATCTCATAATTCTCTTTTTTTTTTCACGTACCTCGATCAAAATAGTTAATTTAATATGAACTAGATAGGGATACTGTGATATGCCGCAGACTAGTCAGAGTTATTTTCAACATGAAAAAGATATTATAATGACACAAACCTTTCTAAAATATGGATCATTGAGTCGATTGTATTTAATAAACTCAACTAATAAAAATATTATGAAAAAAAATGCAATGACAATAAAAAAAATCTTACAAAAAAATTAACAACATACAAAAAGCTAAAAACCTCGAATCGATCTCATCTAAGTTAAAATGCTAGATATGTGACTTGGTCATGATACTTGGGCAACTCCATTAAAAAAAAAAAACTGAATAAAACTATGATGTTTAATTATCAAACAACCTAATGTTGAAGGGCGGAATTAAAAAAAAATATCTGAGTCAACCTAGGTTAACCTGTTAATCATGTGACCATGGACACAAGATTGAAATAATCCTATACAAAGGAGATTAAAAAAAAAAACACAGGGATCAATTCCTAATAAATCAAATGTTAAAAGATGAAATTAAAAAAAATAAAAAAAAAGCCTAAGAAAAAAATTAGAGTTAACCTATGTTAACCTTCAAAACTCATGATATTGGTTATAAGCTCGGGACTAACTTCATAGAAGGCAAATGTTAAAAATTAATGAAGAAAAATTCTAAATCATCAAAATGCTAAGAGATTAAATTATAAAAAAATACAATAAAAAAGGATCCAAAACAAAAAAAAAACAACAATTAAAAGAATGAGGACTAAATTTGATATAAAAATAATTTGCAATCAAATATTGAGAGATGAAATTTACAACAATTTCAATTAGGAAAAGGATTAAAAATAAACAAATAGCAATCAAAAGAATAAGGATCAAATTTGATATAAAAATTAAATAAAACTAAATGATGATGGGTGAAATTGAAAAAAAAATCAAAGAATAGATAGAAATTAAAAATAAAACAAATAGTAATAAAAAAAATAAGAGCCAAATTTAAAATAAAAAATAATTTAAATGACAACTTTATATTTTGACAAAGGAAAAGAGAGAAAAGAGGGATGAGAAGAAAAAAGTCTACAAAAATCTAACCACTACTTCTTTCATGAACACGTGCGGCACTAGTGGAAAGAGGACGGTGAGGCGCTTTCAAAGCCACTCCAAAAGGCAAAGTTTGATGGAGGGGCGACTTCACATGCGCCACTTGAAGGGCGCAAATGTCGCCTCCTCGCTAGCGCGTGATTTGATAAAAAAATTTTAATAATACTTATATTACTCAAAAGATTAAATCTCCCTTCTCTACATATTTATTATAATAATAAAAAAAAAGTAAGGAAAGCTCTATGATGCAAATTTAATAATTTTTGTTTCTAAGGGTAATATAATTTTTATATTGTGCTTTTAAAAGTTAAAAAGACCAAATTTCTCGGATGCAATCTTTTAAAATATTTTGCTTTTTAAGGAATATAGTTATTATTAGGAAAGTCATCACTCTTCCACAAATCACTCATCCAACAGCATCAGTTCCTCCACAAAATCCTCATCCACCGGAATCAAATCTTTATGTTTAATTTGAATGTTTGAATTATGGACAACTTGCAGTTAGTTACAGAATAGCAAAACGTCAGGCTTAATAAGCTCTTCAATCTTGTATTTATACATGCACAATGTAAATTAAAAAGTGTGTGAAGTTATCTCATTAATATACTTCTTATCTTCTCTTTATGGTATCAGAGCCCTCTTTTTTTTAACGAGTTCTCCTTTGATTTTTTTTTTCTTTCTCTTCTTCGCTTCTGCAATGGCCTCCTTAGCCTCTCCACCCAGCAAATCACCACCCGACTCACACCAACCAATTATCCCTCTTAGCATGCATAGTTTGAATCCCTCCTTCTCGGCTACAACTTATATGGTTATATTGATGGTACACTCACATGTCCCCTGTCCATAAATTCTGATACAGCACCTACTGCTGCCTCTACTCACTGGTTTTGACAGGACAAATTAATTTTGAATGCTATTCTTACTTCGGTGTCTGATTTTGTGATACCTTTCATAGCAGCTTCCAAAACATCCTCTCAAGACTGGAAAAAACTGACCAAGCTTTATATCAATCGTTCTAGAACACGAGTCCTGCAACTCAAAAAGGATCTCACTCTTATTCAGCGTGGAACACGCACTGTCACAAAATTTCTTATTCTATCAAGTCCATTGCCAATAATAAGCTTGCTCTCATTGATGCCTCTCTCTTTGCTAATGATATTACTCTCTATGTTCTTAATGGTTTAGGTCCTGAATATAGAGAAATGGTAGCCCTTATTCGTACACATGAATCTGCTTTATCATTTGAAGAACTTCATGATCTTCTCATTGGTCATGAGTCTTATCTCAAACGCTTGGACATTACTTCACCTCCCCTGGTTGTTATAGCACATAATACTCAGCGCAGGAATCATAGTTTTTCACAAAAAAAACCATGGTCTTCTCTAAAGGCAGTCATACAGAAATATGATTCCAAATCTCAACCTCGCTATTTCAGGCAGCAGAAATATACTCCCAAATGCCAATATTGTGATCAACTTGGCCATGTTACAAAATATTGTCCTAAGTTACACACTAGGAAGGCTATAGCTAACTGCACCACTGCTTCTCAGAGTCCAGATCAGCGTTGGCTCATTGACTCTGCTGCATCGCATAACATCACCTCTCAAGTATCCAATCTGCACTTACACTCTGAATATGATGGCATAGATGAAGTGCTCATTGGAGATGGTTTAGGTTTGAAAATCACTCACTCAGGTTCTCTTACTTTCCCTTTCCTAAACGCACTTTCCAAGTTAAAGACACTCTTTATGTTCCCACCATTAATCAAAATTTGATTTCAGTCCATCATTTTACCAAACACAACAATGTGTTTCTTGAATTTCATCCTTCTTGTTTTTTTATCAAGGATCAACAGACGAGAGAGATTCTTCTTCAAGGACCGTGTGGGAATGGTGTTTATCCTCTACCTCATCCCTGTGCCTCCACTCCCATTGCAATGGTTCATAAACGCACGTCTATAAATGGCTGGCATCAGCGCTTAGGCCACCCTTCCTCAAAAGTTGTAGACAGAATGATCTCCTCATTCTCTCTTCCAGTTTCCAGCAATTCTTCTATATCTCATTTTTATGATTATTGTTCTATCAATAAATTGCATCGCCTGCCTTTTATAAACATAGCCTCACTAGCTCTGCTCCTTTTGATTTAATATATACCAATGTTTGGGGACCATCACCACAAATCAGCATTCAAGGTCATAAATATTATGTGATCTTTATTGATCACTTCACAAAATATATCTGGTTTTTCCCACTTCATAACAAATCTGATGTTAAAGTCATTTTTCTTCAATTTCATAAAATGATCCAAAATCGGTTTAATGTTAATATCAAAAGTCTCTACTCTGATAATGGTGGAGAATTTGTTACTCTACAACCTTTTCTTACTCTCCACGGCATAAGCCATTACACCACAGCCCCACACACTCCTCAACAAAATGGCGTTTCAGAGCGTCGTCATAGACACATAATAGAAACAAGTACCACACTTCTCAATCACGCCAATCTTCCTTCCTATTTTTGGTCTTATGCTTTTGCCACAGCAACCTATCTAATCAATCGATTGCCCTCTCTTATTCTTCATCACAAATCTCCCTTTCAAACCTTGTTCACAGCAGCTCCCAATTATCTCAAACTCAGAACATTTGGTTGCTTGTGTTTTCCCTGGCTGAAACCTTACCACACACAAACCCCAGCCAAAATTTATTTCCTGTGTGTTTCTTGGTTATTCCACTACAAAGAATGCCTATCTTTGCTTCCACTTACCTACTCAACACTTATATGTCTCACGACATGTTACATTTGATGAAAACACCTATCCTCTAAAGAACATCATCAACCAGTCCACCTTTGAGTCTTCCTTACCTGTCACTCCTACTCTACTTGCACCACTGCTGCAGATTGTTACCCCAGCCAACCAAGCTTTCTCTGCACCAGTCTCTACTGTCCATCAAGAAGAACTCTCTCTCCTTGCATCCAATTCGGACATTACAACCACAGTCTCCACAGTTCAGGTAAATCTTCCAGCTCCTGTTGTTTCTCAAAGACGACATAACATGACCACTCGGTCTATGAACAACATCTTTGTTCCAAAACAGCTTCACACCACCTCAACACATCCATTACCTGAATCCCCTGAGCCAACATATGTTAGTCAAGCACTTAAAAATCCACTTTGGCGCAATGCCATGTCCGAAGAAATCACTGCATTACTTAATCATGCCACTTGGGAACTTGTTCCTCCTGCAGCAAGTCAAAATCTTATAGGCTGCAAATTTGTTTTTCGAACTAAACGAAATCCTGATGGAACCATCAGCAGATACAAAGCTCGTTTAGTCGCCAAAGGCTTCCATCAAAGACCAGGTATTGATTATTCCCAGACATTCAGTACAGTTGTCAAACCAGCTACAATTCGCTTAATCATCTCCATTGTTGTCATGAATGGTTGGCCCCTTAGGCAGCTTGACATAAATAATGCTTTTCTTTATGGCAATCTTGAAAAAACAGTGTTTATGCATCAACCTCTGGGCTTCAGAGATGCTTCAAAGCCTGACTATGTTTGTAAACTGAAGAAAATTATTTATGGCCTGAAACAGGCACCCCGCCAGTGGTACAAAGCTCTCCGGGATGCTCTTCTGCAATTTGGTTTTGTTCACTCAGCTACGAACACATCTTTATTCATCTATGCCTCTAACAGTGTTCTCTGCTATTGTCTTGTGTATGTTGATGACATCATTATCACAGGAAACATCTCCATATTTGTAGCTGCTATCATCAACAAACTCAGTCACACCTTCTCTGTCAAAGACATGGGACACCTCCATTTTTTTCTTGGCATTGAAGTTACTCCTACAGCCAAGGGCCTTTTTCTTTCACAACACAAATACATACGAGATTTACTCTCTAAAACTTCCATGGATATGGCCAAAGACATTCACACTCCACTGTCAACCGGCACACCATTGATTTTAACGGATGGTTCAGCTCCTGTAGACAGCACCGAATATCGCAGAGTTATTAGGGCACTGCAATATCTTGGTCTAACTAGACTTGATATTGCATTTGCAGTAAATCAACTTTCCAAGTTCATGCACAAACCAACAGCGTGTCACTGGACTGCAGCCAAACGAATTCTCAGGTATCTCAAGCAAACAATGTTTCATGGGATTCTTATTCAACAGACCAACCCCTTAAACCTGCAAACCTTTGTTGATGCGGACTGGGATGCCAACACTAATACAAGGATCTCCGCCACCGCATTTATCACCTTTCTAGGCTCCAATCCCATTTCTTGGTCTGCATGCAAACAAAGAGTTGTATCGCGTTCTTCTACAGAAGCTGAATTTCGTGCATTAGCTGCTGCCACCTCTAAAACAGTTTGGCTTCACTCCTTAATCACAGAACTTGGCTTACATCTTCCAAATCCTCCCCAGATTTTTTGTGATAACATTGGTGCAACTCATTTCAGCTTAAATCCAGTGCAACACATTCGTATGAAACACATTGAAATCGACCTTCTCTTTGTTCGTGATCTTGTCCAGAAAGGTCGCATTACCGTCAGTCATGTTCACACTTTGGATCAACTTGCAAACTTGCTTACGAAGGCTCTTCCATGCCACCGGTTTCAAACCTTAAGATCCAAGATTGGAGTTACTGATGGTACCTCCATCTTGCGGGGGCATATTAGGAAAGTCATCACTCTTCCACAAATCACTCATCCAACAGCATCAGTTCCTCCACAAAATCCTCATCTATCGAAATCAAATCTTTATGTTTAATTTTTGAATGTTTGAATTATAGACAGCTTGCAGTTAGTTACAGAATAGCAAAACTTCAGGCTTAATAAGCTTTTCAATCTTGTATTTATACATGCACAATATAAATGAAAAAGTGTGTGAAGTTATCTCATTAATCTGCTTCTTATCTTCTCTTTAGTTATTACATTGTATATATTGTGTATTTAAAATGTAAAAAAACCAAATTGTTACTAATCAACCTCATAACAATTCGGTGTATCATTGTGAAAAGATCATTATATCTCTACACCAATGCCATTCTTTTTTCTTTGAACGAGCAAAATGGTAATTATTCATAAAGAAAAATGAAAATTAAATGTTGTGGTGAATATTAATATGTATCTAGCTTCTTCTTCTTTTCCCCAATCCATTTCGGCCAGCTGCACAAATTCACACGGCTTATACACGTATAAAAGATAATCTTTGTTGGGTGCATTAATGGGCCTCACCATTGGTAAACAGTTCTTGTAAACATTAGCTATGAAACCTTGCTAGATAAGCATGAAAAACCAGTGAATAGATATCTTGGTTCTTAATAAGGTAATATTCACGCACAGAACCAGCTAATTTAACCAATATTAATAAATTTCTATACCTTGGACTGAAAAGAAGGTACAGCTAAAATTCAAGAATTTTTTCAGTGATACACCTCACAGCCTCTAATGTTCTTTTTTTGCAAGAATTGTTACCTTATTGCAAGAATTGTTACCTTAACTTGAGCTGGCCATGAAGAACTAATATCATGTTTAATTCTGTCACACAAATCTAACAATAATGCAGAGTGTGGTATTTAAATCTTCTTCTCCTTCTTCTTAGTATCTGTCTTTGAAAATGGCAAGAAAATCACCATTGGTTGCGTTCGTCTTTCAGTTGATCAACTCCTTTTTCACCCTATCTGGTCTAGCCATAGTGTCATATGCGCTATATTGTTTATTAAAACTGAAAGCCGCAGCACCACCACCTCATGTTCATACGAAGCATGAGATTGCTAGAGCACTTCTGGGTTCTGATCAAGATATATCCATATGGCTGTCTAATAAGCTTCCTGCTGCTTGGTAAGCCAATCAATTAATAAGTTGTTGAATAAGTAGCACTCCTTCATATCATAACTAGTTCATTTCGTTCTAGTTCCTTTGTCATCTCTATGTTTTTGGTTCTTATTGGTCAATCATATGTATTTACGAAGGATAACCTATTGGACATGTTTTATATTTGCATCTGTTCATTGTTTTTCCTTGTGAGTGGTCATTGATTCGTAGACAAAAGAGAAAAGATTGTATCACAGGAAATATGGGAATTTTCTCTGCTAGATGCGATGCTGAGATATGTGAAAATCAATTTGGACCTTGATTTCCATGTTAACCTTACCTTCTTTGTTCAATCAGTTGTGCAAATCCATAAATCTTTGATACAAAAAAAAAAAAAAGGGAATTCTTCAGCTCCTTCAAGCTTTTGGCACTTATCCTACAATTAGTGTTAGGTATCTTGACATGGATTCTTCTTTTTGTTGTGTATCTGGCTAATTATAAGTATTGAATGCCTTATAATTCTGCCATTCCTCTGACTAGATTTCCTGTTTTTCCTTATCTCTAATTTTTCCTTATGAAAACTAATGTTATATCAAACTTTTCCAGGTTTATTTATCTTCTACTAGTAATTGGCGCATCCCTTGTCATCATTTCCAGTGTCGGGTGCATAGGAACTGCAACCAGGAGCCCATGTTGTCTATGCTTTGTATCCTCAAGTGATTTGTGATTAATATTGATGTGTAATAATCCCTCGTTTTGCTTCATATTTGTCAAGAAATCCTCTGGGTTTGATTAGCGATTTCTTAACAGTTATTAGTACTCTTTGCTCCTAGTTGCGCTTTTCGTGGCTCAAGTTGGAGTAGCTTCCTTCATGCTCTTTAATCACAACTGGGAACAGGTAATTTCACTGCATTGCTCTTGATTAGTTGTATTATAGTTCAAGATGAACTAGAACATTGGTCTCTAGTAGTCTGCAATAGGTCATGAAAATTCATATTACTTGAAGGCTGAAGCAAGGTCCAGGTCTTCTTACAATTGTAAAAGAACATCATGCCATCAGGATGTAATTTCTAATGGATTCCAATCTTATTTCTACTTTTTTGCTTTCTTTTCTCTTCATTGTAGGGTTACTGTTGAGTTCTGTGATCTACTATATGCTTGTATACCACATGCAAATTACAATTGCAGAATCTGATGCAGGATTTTGTTTTTCAACACAGGTTGTTCCTCATGACAGAAGTGGCAGTTTCCACTCAACCTACCACTTTTTTACTATTAACTGGAAAATCATCAGATGGATTGTTATTGGTACGCTTGTTCTAGAGGTAAATCATTAAAAAAATTGATTTGTGGCAACTTTATTATCACTTTGTGTTTGGTAATGTGATTAAATCTTGATTTTGCAAAGACGAATTTTGTACTGAGTATGATGATATAATATCTTTGTATCAAGAACATCTTTAAGCCCAAACGAACGTTAAAAAATACTCTTAAACGCAGTCTAAACTCTTTACTAAACACGGCCCTTTTAGTATTAATTATAATAATATTTCTTTCATTCTTAACAGGCCATCTCTATAGTATTGGCTTTATACTTGGGATATTCGAGCAGAGTTTCATACCACCTGGATTACCATAGAACCGTTGTTTATCCTGACATGACGAGGAGAAATTCTGAGAAGAGGAGGAACCCAGCTACTGCTGCACCCTCAGCTAGAGGAACACAAGAGATGACAGTCGCAAGATCTACTAGTAAAACAGGGAATAGAAAAACAGGGGGGATAAGCTGAGATGGTTATTTATGCTATCATTTTATCCTTAAATTAGTGGTCCAATGGAAATTGTTCAGTGACATTGAAGTTTGGCTGTTTCTTCTTCTTATAAAACCACAAGATGAAAGCTATACTCTCTCATGATATGATTTGTGATCCAGCAATTTTGCTTGATTGATTTAGCACTTTCCTTGTGATAACTCAATTTTAAATTTTCAACAAATAAAAAATAATAATAATTTGATAATTGAGTTAGTACAGCATAAATTGAAAGTTTGAGAATTAATAAGGATGGAATTATAAAGTTAGAAGTTCATTTGGCTAAAAATTAAAATGATTGATAAGTTTAGAGAATTAATTAAACTTTGAATTAGTTTAATTAATGCAATCAGGGGCTTAATTGAAGAAATATCAAAGTTTATGGTCAATTTGGGTTACAATTGCAAGAAATTAAATTTCAGGGACCAAACTAAATAGGAACTGATACTATAAGGGGGTTAATTGATTTTTCCAGTGGTAATTTTGAAAGAATTAAAAAGGAGTCAATTAAGGACTGAATTGGTTAAATTTGAGACCAATGACTATTTTGTAAATGACGTGGAAATTTAGGGATCCAATTGCATTAATCCAGGAGTGAAATTTAAAAAAAAAAACATTTCTAAGAATAAAGGGCCAAATTGCTAGATGTCATAACTTTAGGGGGTAAATTTAAGATAGTCATTTTAGTTAAAAAAAAAAAAACAGCGTCATTTCTAAACCAATTCTTCATCATTTTCTTCCTCATCCTAGGGGAGATCGGCTCAACCAAAACTACACCAAATCTGATCCAAAATGTGGTTCAGATTTATCTTCTACCAAAGCTGCTAGTGGCCTCAGTTTCTATCGCCCACACGGTGCTTCTCCGATGTAAGGATGGGTCGTCTCCAATAGTCGTGCCTTGTTTTCCTCAAACACGGATGAACAAACCATGCTTATCCTCATCTTCCGGATCGTTATCTTGGGAGAGAACAGACGAACCACCAAGGCATTTTATCACCCTATAAAAGCCAGAGAAAAGCCACTCACCAGGGGGACAAAAAGAAAGAGACAAAAAATAAAAACATAGAGAGAGTTAGGGGGCTAAAAAAAGAAAACAGAGAATAAAAGGACCAGAGAGGCAGAGGAAGGAAAAACCCAAATAGAGAGAAGAAACACCAAGAGAAGAAACAAATGAAAATAGAAACAAAAGGGAAGAAAGGAGCATTGTCCAACCAGTGCTCCATCGCCATTGACTTCGCCTCCAACAAACTAGGCAAGTTTTTCTTTCCCCTGTTTTTGCAATTTTAATTAACTTGTCATTGTGTGAGCATGCGTGAATTATAATTCACACGTGCTTGCTTATTGCTGCCTACCAGCTTGGTCACGAGGCTGGACCAGTGGCCAGGTCGACTAGATTAAGTCCAACCATATAATTTGACTAGATCCGGTCCAAAAATAGAAGAATTGTTGAAGTCGGCCTAGACCTTAGGCCCAGCCAATCCTCTTTTTTTCTTTTTTCTTTTTTTGCAAAGGTAAAACACACCCTTATACCTTTTTTATATATACTCTTTTTTAATTTTAATATCTAGCCAAACAGACATTTTAAGATATATAAAAATTCTGAAAAAAAATTAGGGATCCTTTTGGATTTATTTACGAGTCTCTCACATTTTTTTTTTATGACTTTAGTTAATATTGTATTGCAGACTTATATTGTGAAATGCAAATCTAGTATGCAATACATGTCCTTTTTTTCTCTAAAAATATAATAAAAATATGTTTTGACTTTAATTCAAATTTTACTGGTTTATTCACTATGGCTAGAGTCAGAAATATGTACAATAGGATTGAGAATTATTTTGAATCTCCAATATTGACTGGCACTAAAGTTAGGAATATTATAGAAAGACCATAAAAAACAGAATAAAACAAGTACTTAGCAATTTAAAACAAAACCAACAATACAGTTAGAGCCTACTTTTTTTCTTCTGTGTAATTAGTCTTATACCATAAATGTGTAATCAGTCTCATATCATAAAATTTATATTGACTAGTTAGGGTTTCTAATAACTATAATATTAGATATCTGTTTTTTTCTATGTTGATAGTTTTATAATCGCCGCAATGTCGAGTGTAATATCTCTTATCATTTAGCAACATTAAAGTAACAATAATGTAATGATAACCCCAAGAAGTAGGTTTAATGGATTTCACGTGGTCAAGCATGTAATGAGCTTGGTTGAGGCAGATACGAAAAGGGAAAAAGTTACCTTGCATGTGAACCAAATTAATCAATGTTTTTAAAGGTAGAAACCATAGAACAGGGCAGGACATAAAAAAAAGGCATTCATCAACATCTGACAGAGGACTTGCTCACACCTCGCACAGATTCTTCTTGTTGTCAGCGATGAAAAAACCTTACGGTTTAGCCAATCAAGATAATGCAACCCCCATAAATTAAAAAAAAAAAACCTGACATCTCATTGAGTGCAGAGGTAGGAGAGAGGTACATCTACAGTTTTGTCTTCGCACAATACCTGACATGAACTAAGAAACTCATCTTCTAATACAGATTCAGTACTACAGACGACTTCAAAATGGAATCATAATTTAATTTTACAACTACAAATCTACAAACATGTGACAAATTCGTGCACCCAGCAGGCAATTTTGACTGTAAACTAAATTACTTTGAATTATGAAAACACATACACAATTAAATCAAGAATGTACTCTATAAATATTCCAGTTTGTATACTGTAAAATGAAAATAAAACTTTGATCACTATCAATTATGGTAATTACAACAAAAAGGGAAGGATTCAAATCTATAATTGAAGAAGCTATCAACTATTAACTCAAAATTTTCCAAGAACACCTACAACTCGAAAGCTTTGCCTTCGTGAAAAAACCCACGACATCTCTGAATACATGGGATTAAGATCCATTGAGATTTGCATGATTAAGACAAAATACATTTCTTCCTGCCAATCCAGCCTGCAAACAAAAAATAATCATTCAAGAGATTCATTATAAACTAATATCATATATATCAAGATTAAAAAGATGCGTCAGAACAAGATCAGCATCCCTTAACAGCAGATCTATTCCAAAACCTGTTGTCTGGTGATGGCTTAATACAAGACATCCTCGTGCCCAGAAACCGTACTATGTAAAAAAAGACAAGTACACAGTAAAAAATATTACATGGGATACCTCCAATGCCACTTGTTCTTAAATTTCTTTAAGGGACGATGAAAATATACTAAGCAAATGGAATTGGAAGGAATCACACATATTGTTTTACTTATTTAAAAAAAAAAAAACATACGCTTTAATGAATCTATTTTTATACACAGTCTCATAATGTTCATTCCCACAACGGCTGATGATAATCATTAGGATGATGCAATAACACTTTGCCGTTGTGAGAATGAAGCATTACGAGAGCGTGCAAAAGCTTCAGCGCATCTACTTATCTTTAGGGTTTTGCCTTGCAGCCTTTACCACATATGGGGTGTGCGTATATAGTCGCCTGTGCCTGGCAGCTCTACGCTACCACTTTTGTTTTGGGCCGCCTACTACTAATATAAAACAGACTGGGCTGGACCCAGATCAACAAATATATGCATGTTGTTTAGTTTTTAGCTAATTAAATATAGAAGGATGAAATATGATGAAAAAAATAAAAAAATTGGTGTGAGTCAACCCGAACTATCATGATAAATATGTAATTTGAATATTAACAGGCATGCCAATATAAGTTAACATGCCAGACTCACATCTTAGGTTATAAAATTGAAATAACATGGTAGAAAAAGAAAAGAAATCGAAAAAAATCACAAAGTTAATTTTTTAAAAAATACCAATGTTGGATGACGATATCAGAAAAGAAAATAAGCCAAAAAATATTAACCTCATTAACTTTTTAAACCTAAGAATCTGTGACTTAAATCATAAGACCGGAAGCACCCTATATGAAAAAACTATGAAACTCAATCCCAAAGAAATGAAACATTGAAGGATAAAATTAGAAAAAAAAAATACACAAAATAAAAATTCAAAATAAAAATTAAAAATTAAAAGAATGGAAGTTAAAATCAAAATAAAAAATAAATTAGAAAGCAACAACAAACTTTCAATTTAAGGGTTAAATTGAAACGAATAATAACATTAACAAAAGGATAGAAAAATCAAAAGAATTATGATCAAATTGTAAAAAACAATATACCATAAATTTATATTGAATAATGAAATTGAAAACCAATAAAACTTTTATAAAATGATCAAGGAAAAAAAATTAAAAATCAAAAGAATATGGATTAAAATGGAAAAATAATATAGGATAAATTAGGATTAAATGATGAAACTAAAAACAAATAAAACATTTATAAAAGGACCAAGAAACAAAATAAAAAAAATAAGAACTGAAGTTGAAATAGTTAACAAGTGAGGACAAACTTGTAATTTTTAGGAGGGAGAGAAAAAAAAAGGAAAAAAAGGCCCAAAGTTTTAAATCGTTCCATCTCCACCAACACACGTCGCAGTACCATGAAAAAGAGTGGTGGCACATCCAATGATAAGGTTGGAGGACAATTTCAGTTACCAAGAGGTGTCGCACATACCGCTTAAAGTGCATAAGCACCATTCACGCATTGTACACGTGCCAACAGTTTTAGATTAAAAATTCAATTGAGCAAACTTAAACAATGAAAGTGCCCTCAGTGAAATGGAATTCATTAAAAAAAACACTATATGAAAAGACCAAAATGCCCCTTCATGCATGACTTAAAATTTCATTTTGCCATATTTAAAAAAAAAAAAAAGGGAAAGACCAAGTAGCCCTCTTACCTAGGTTAAAAAAAAATTATCTAAAAGGTAATTAAGTCATTCTACTATACTAAAAAAAATTAAAAGATAATTATACCTCACGCAAATCTTTAATGAATGATGTTCCATATAAAAAGATTTAAATACCCTTTGAATCAAAAATGCATTTGGGTTTTGTTTTACTGAGTAAAAACATCATTTCACTTAATCAAAGTGTTTTTGTTTTCAGCTTTAGCCTTTTTATTAGGTTGATGGCTCGTGCTTCGCTGCAAGTCAGGTCAGTTTTTTGCAGCGTAAAAAAACAATACTAAAGCATTGTTATTGTATTGTAAAGAACAAAAAAAATCAATGACTTGACATGTGAAGCCTGAGAATAAAGTATACAAAAAGGGGGGAGTTTATAATAATTTAAAAATGTTGATATATGTATATATAGGGGGCTAAAATAAGAAAAAAAAAGGGAGAAAGATGGGACCAAAATGAATTAAGAAGAGATGAGACTATAAATACCCATCCCTTCTCTCATTCATGACCAGGGAGGTAACAAAAAGAAAAAGGGAGGGAAAATTTTCAGATTTTCCTTCACCAAGCCTAAGAGTAAACACCTAAATTTCTATACCTATACAAACCTTAGAATTTCTACGCGGGAAGACAAACTTGGGCAGGAGATTTGCAAGAAGAAAAGTGACGGAATTGCTAAGAGAAGAGGGAGTGGGAGGCCGGCTGCTTGTAGAGAAGAAAGGGGTTAGGAAACCTTAATCAAATCAGAAATCAAACCTAAATTTTCCTCCAGGTATAAAGTTCTAAACCAATTGGGAAAGCCAAATTAAATTCATGCAAGAATTATGCATTAATTTGAAGTTTGAAAGATTAGGGTCCTTGAGTAAAATTTGAGGAAATGTGAAATTGATTGGAACTAAATGAGTTGAGCAGCATAGGTTGCCTAAAAAGGATGGAATTATGCAAAGAAGATTTCAACAAAATCAAATACTATGGAGAAATAGTGGTCGGCCATGGGATTGTAAGGAAAGAAAGGAAATTTTGATAGTTTGCGTTGTTTTCCTTATTGCAAAATTAAAACAGGTTTCAGGAGGTGAATAATAAGGAAATGTGGTGATTGAGTGTCTATATATATATATATATATATATATATATATATATATAAAGAGAAGGAATCGATTTAAGGACTGGCCACTAGAGGGGAAGAAAAAACAGAGGAGGAGAACATATGACTCCCCTGTTAATTAATTAGGTGAGCTGATGTAGTATAGTTACAAATTGTAACTTATAAGGGAGAGGAACCTACATTCTAGGTAAGGTGAAAACATGGCTGAAATTGATGGGGAAGTAGGATTGGAGATAAAAATTATAGGTACCTTCTCCATTGACAAAACAGGGCAGGTTCGTTACCCTGGTTCCTGAGGGAATTTGGACCTGAAGATGATAGACTCTAGGGAGGGTCCATTCATAGAAGTTGTAGCTGGGAGTGTTAGCTTTCCAACGAGTCCGTTCCCGTCTAATTTGGAGTCTTGGAACTCCAGATACAAATGAAAATTTAAGGAGAGGTCAAGCTGTCACCCTTGTTGGCAGTTTCGGCCAAGTCAATAAAACAGTGAAATTTAGCTGTATTAAGGGTAGAATTTGTTTTCTCGCCCTTCGTAAAGTGTGTCTTGATCTTAAAAAAAAAGAATAAATTGTGATCAAAATTGAATTCATGATGTCCACTTAGACTACTAATAGGCCAAAAATGTGAAAGGATAATAATGAGGAATGTAAATGAGAAAGAAAAGATTGGTAAAAGAGAAATGAATATTATTGCCATTGTTGCTATTGTGTTGTGATATATGGACTAATATGAAATAATGATGGGTGTTTGTGGTTTCAAGAGGAACTGCGGGAGGAGTACAACAACAACAGGGGAACGCAAGTCGAGCGTCTATAGCAAGTAGGTACTTGGTACCTATATCTCCTCTTGTTAATAATTATTTTAACTAACTATTGAACTATAAAAATTTGGTGCGTATTGATAAGGAAAAGAAAAGGGGGAAAGGAAAGGTTAAATGATGGGAAAATAGAAATGAAGGACTAAATTTAAATTATAGGTTCTTTTGGAGGAAATGAACAGTAACAATGATTTTTGGTAATGACTGTTTCTCGAATTTGATTAGCCTATCCCTGATATGGGAGGCTAATGATGTTAGCTAAGCTGGTTAACATCGGCATTACCGGTACGTGGGAGGAGAAATATAAAACTTGATTAACTATTTGGGTTCAAAATAGTTAATGATATCGGTGGGTGACGTCGATATCGGCAAAATTTATACACTTGATTAACTATTCGGATTTAGAATAGTTAATGATATCGGTAGGTGACGTCGATATCGGCAAAACTTATAGACTTGATTAGCTTTTCGAGGTGAAAGCTAATGATGTCAAGAATCCTTGACATCGGCATACTCGAGGACCCCCCAAGGTAGCATAGAACAGTGATTAACTATTTCAGTCCAAAAATAGTTGATGACACCAACGATCGTGTTAGTGTCGGCATTTTCATGAATCTGATTAGTTGACCCCAGGATGGGCAACTAAAGACACTAATGGAGGTCATTAGTGTCGGTAGTAGTCTTCCTAATGTGGAGAGAAGTAGTTAAAGGAAATAAACTGGATAATCCTCAAAAAGGATGGTGGTGGTGTGTTGAAATTACACATGACTTAAATAGGTAGATGTATTGTATAAATTTTCTTTCGTGAATTGTTTGTATTTTAGTTATTTTTAATTGTATGGAAAATTTATGTTTTGTACGTCCCTCTCATTCATGTCAGGAGTAGAATTTAGGTTCCTTATCCCTTTTGTATAAGTTAGGAACTTAGGGATTTTTCATGTAATTAATTTTGTTATGTAGCAAACATGTAACCTGAATAGAATAGTATACTCCTTATATTATTTTGTTTTTGGAATATTAATGTATTAATCTATACTTGGAAAAATTATAGCGTAATAGCTTATGTTCAGAATGCTAAACTGTGTTATGCTTATATATGAAATTTCAGTGCTTAGATGGTCATCTTAATTACTAACTTATGCATGTGATATGAGATGGAGATTGAGAATGAAGATTTGTCCTAAGTATATTCTCGAATGAATAAAATGATTGAATGTACCAATAATGGATGTGATTATGGGTGGGATATGATTATAATTGTGTGCAGGATAAATTGTCAATAACTTAGGATCTCCCGGTATAGGGGAGACTCTGCCGAAATTTCGTTAAACTTAACAATAAAAAAAAAATTGCATCTATTTACCCTTTATGTAGGAGTTAAATGAATATATATTGATTGAATTTTTTTGAGGTTGTTACATGACATAATAGAAAGAGAACTAAAAAAAATGATTATCTAATCCCAAAGAATCAAATTGTAGAAGGATGGAATCGGAATATAAAAATAATAAAAGATAATTAAAAACATCATAATTAAAAAATAAAACCAAATTTAATATAAAAACAAAGTGTTAGGGGGTGAAATTAAAAAAATAATTAACTTAATAAATAATCCAAGACCAAATACATTACAATTAAAAGAATATAGACCAAACCTAATATAAAAATAAAGTATCAAGGGATGAAATTAAAAAAATAAATTAACTCAATAAATGATGCAAAATCAAATACATTGCAATCAAAAGAATGAAGAACTAATTTATCTTAACAAACAAAAAAGCTAGACTTTCTTAATTTTTTTGCATTAGCCAGCATAGTTTTCTTAGAAGAGAGAGGGAAAAGAGGAAGGAAGGAAAAAACTCCTTGTCTGAACTCCTTTGTATGCCATCGAAGAATATGAGTCTCACCATCGTGACAGGGTGGTGAGGCACATTGAATATCGTCTTGGAAGGAGGCATTCAATGTTGTGTGGGTGCCACACCCGCCACCCACAAGGCATAGATGGCGCCCCCTTATAGCACGCATCAACCACTTTTGATTTTAATATTAATTTATATATTGAAAATACCAAATTACCCCTAACACCATATGAGAATTACAAAAAAAAAATCATAACAAAAAATCTAAAATGATCTTGTATCCATAATAAAAACAATTTATTTTTTAGAGACATTTAAGTAATTGAAGTTCATAAAAAAATATGAAAAATATGAAAGAGAATTTTTTTAAGGATTAATTATCCTGTAGGAAAAAAAAACATGAAATCACTAATTAATAACCTTCTTTAATATAATTACTAATAAGTTATATGTAAAAGACTTTTATACCCTTGAACCCAAGCTTACCCACCAAAAATAAAATAGTAGTTAATGTGGATCCAAAAATAAAATAGTAGTTAATGTGGATTGAATGGTATACAATTCACTGTAAAACACTGTATGTTTTAGTTTTTTTTTTAATGTAATATATGTATTTATATATATTGCTGTCAAACGGTTGGACAAAGAGATTGAAGAAGGCACCAAGAATTTACAAGTGAGGTGAGAACCACTGGACAGATTCACCACAAGAATTTGTTTCGGTTACTCGCAACTTCAACAAAGGAGAGCAACGACTCATGGTCTATGAGTTCATGAGAAACGGCTCTTTATCACTCTTCCTCTTTGGAACTCTTAAGGCTTAGCTGGCAACAAAGAACACAGATTGCACCAGGGATAGCAAGAGGCCACTTGTACTTGCACGGAATAATGCAGCGTGCAAATCATACCATGTGACATTCAAAGCATACTCTTGATTATTCTTTTACAGCAAAGATTTCTGATTTTGGACTTTCAAAACTTCTGTTAAACAATCAAGGGAAAGAAGGTTGATCTTTATAGTTTGTGTCATGTCATTGGAAATTATTTACTGCAGAAAATGTGTGGAAGTGAACATGGAGAAAGAAACAATCCTAGTGGAACGGGCTTGTGAATGCTATAGTAAAGGAGATCTCTGGAAATTAGTTGAAGATGATGAAGCGTCAAGAAGTGATCTTAGGAGGGTGGGGAGACTGCTGATGATAGCTCTAATGGTGCTTGTAAAACGAGCCAGCTGTATGAGTCGTGACCCTTCGTTAGGACAATAATTTTTATGCTACAAGAGATTCTTGAGGTGTCTATGCCGCCATGCCCTTTTATCTACAGTATAGTATCTACTTCTGATCTTGAAACATCCTAGGTGTAAAGTTCATATCTTCTATAAATCGTCATGCAAGCAAAAAATCTTAGCATAAAACACCACCTACAACAACGCATCTACAATGGTAATAGAATATATCAAATTCTAAAACACCATGCAGTGCTCAATTTACTAGTATACTACTATATCTCCAACCAGTCAAGTACATGCAGAAATCATATCCAAATAAATATAAATTATCAAACAAAATTATTTTTACCATGGAGTTTTGACTATCAATACATAAAAGCTCAAAACCCGACCCAAGATGCACAATCTTAGTTTATGAATGGCGCAGCTTGTATGTGGATCAGGAAGACAGGCACTTTCAGAAGTAGGGAAAAAAGAAAACAAGCATGGGATAGCCCTGTCAGTCTGATAAAATCTTATTGCTATGACTGGTGACAAGATCCAATGCACCAATTAAACGGCCTCTTTATGTGTCATATGAAGAAAAACACGTATTATCTTGTCTCCGAGTTATAGCCATAGAATCAAACAAACTGTGCCCTTTTGACAGATAAGCTGCAACCATCAAAGGTTAATGGCAGTGAAAATTAACTCCGGCTGGACGAGGGAAATCTTGGCAGGTGCTCCTTTTACAGTTTGCTTGTGGAATTTTAATTTGAATCCAGAATCAATTATTCTGCAATCTCCCCCCTCTTCCAATTCCTCTCCCACTGAAAAAGTCCCCATGGAACCAAAATGATCATTCCTATCTTCTTCTTCCTTGGAAAACACACCCTCTAAATCAAGAAAGTCATCAGGATTAATTTGTGCAATGAGATCTGAGTATGCATCCATCAAACCTTGATCAAAGTCAAATTCCATATTCTCAAAAGTCCCTTCGCTCTTGGAGCTGGAATGCACACCATTCGCTGCTGCTTCTCTCACAGCCAAAGAGTCATCAAATATGTTTTCTAATGCTTTCACAGATGCGTTATGATGACAGATTTGATTTGACGGACTCAAAATTTCATTTTTCATCAAATCATAAACTTGGGGATCAGAAGAGCAAATATTGGCTTCATCTTCTATTTGCTCTTCCCTAAAGACAATGCCTTTTGGACTTGGGCAATCATTGCTGGCAGAATTCTTAGCATCCAATCTATGATTGACAAGACGAACATCTTTGACAACGTCAAAATCATACTTGTGTGATGGAAGGAAAACATGAAAAACAGGGTGTTCCATGATAACTACATTGGCTAATTGCTGCCTTAAAGAGGCCTTAGTGTTAATCTCACAGAAAGTTGACTTGGGTCCCTGAAAAAAAAAAGAAACTTGAATGTGAAAAATTGGGTCGACACTTGACATTGTGAAACAAAATTTCACAGTTAAAATAAATCATCTTCCTCACACAATTTCAATTTATTTTGAAAAAGAGGAAAGGGGGTTAAACCCATTCAAACTAAAACAATCTTTCATAACGGGTTGCTTAAATAATCACACCATAAAAACACCGTAGAACATGAGAAAATAAAAGAACAGATATGTATATCAATTCTTGCATAGAAAAGCGTTCACATCTACACACAGAACCTGGAGCTAGTATTAATCGAGAATACCTTTGGATACTTGCGGATAAAAAACTTGAGGGAATCCAAAGGCTGATCACAAAATTGCCTTAATGGATGGTTCCATGGTCCAGGTTTCAAATGCTTCTCAATTACAGAGAAAAGTTCGGTGTCTTCATGTACTCTGTATCAAAAATTAAATGCCTTAGTTCATTATGGACCTTGCTCATCCTTGATATAAACAGCAGAAGACTACCAAAGAGGAGAGTTCTCATGAAAGATGGTCAGACACCTTACCCGTGGTCATGTAAAACAACATCAGTTGAGTGAAACCGCCACTCAATTGTCCAAGAGATGGATTTCTTCCTGAAACAAATTGATCAGAAAGTAATAATGGTTAATTATTAAATCCAGGTCAAAATATACAACTCTTCAAACCAGTAGCTTCAATAGACAAAGGTCCTATTTGGTTGGTAGCTTCAACAGCTTCAACTTTTCAATATTTATTTTCCTATAAAAGACAAAAATCAGATTTCAAAGTTCAAATGCAATGTTATTTCTCACTTCAGCCTGAAAATTGAGAAATAACATGAAAAAAAAAGCAACTAAAGTTGGTGAGTTTTAGCTCCAAAAGAACCTCCGGGTACTCAATGGTAAAAATGCAGCTATTTATTTGAGAAAAATAACTCAGCTCGAAAATTTATATAACATCAAGATAACATAAAAACATGGCAATATGGAACCAAACTCGAAAATTTATATAACATCAAGATAACATAAAAACATGGCAATATGGAACCAAAATTTTCATACGACAGAACATCAAATCCCAGAAGATCACCAGATAAAACCATTGAAAGCCAAATTCAAACAGGCTAAGTTACGAATAAATATCAGCAAGATTCCAAAAGGATAAGCTTTCACCAAACGAACCTTGGGTCGTATTGAGTCTGGTTCTTTTCCCTCTTTGACATTCCACTTGGAAGGAAAAGAAGCTTTGTTCTCCGTCTTGCAGCAGCACGTTTAAGGTCTTGACGGTGAGGTGGAAGTCTAGAATAAGGAGGATGTGGGTGCAATTTAGTTCTCGTCCTCCGAGCAGAATCAGCAACCCTCTTGATTTCCTCAAGCAAATTATAATCTATAGCAGGTAGCATCAGAATGTGTAAATTTCCAACCTAACAAACAAGCTAAAAAAAGCACCAAACTTGCAAAAGGAGCTCCAAAGTAGAATAATCAAATAGAATCCACAATTCTCAATACTATAACATAAAGTAGAAAAACACCAAGAAACCATTCATTCAAAAAAAAAAAAACTCAAGAAAAGAACCCATCCCAACATGGAAAATTTACAATTCGACCACAAACAAGACTCAAAAAGCATTCTTTCATTGAACAAAGAGAAACAGGGAGAGAAAGAGAAGTACCGGACAAGAGGAGATTGTCATCGAATTGAGATAGAGGGACAAAGTGGGTCTGGCTTCGTTTTCCAGAACAGGAAGCGCGTTGCTTGTGAGCTTTGACACAATTGAGGCTGCAAGAGCGTACAGAGCAACCTGGGCATTTGTATTTTGATGGTTTTTCTTTGCATTCTTCACATAATACATTTTCTTGTTTTTTAAGGTCTGAGTTTAATGACAATGGCTCCTTCTCTTGTTGCTGCTTCTCCATTACAAAGGGACAAAGAGGGAGAGAGAAGATTGTGGGGAGTGCTGTAGAGTTGGAGCAGTAGCGTTTACGAATCAGGAGGAGGCTTTTAGGGTTTATAACTCAGAGAGAGAATTTATTTGTGGAGACAAACAATCAAAGGGTAAACTACAATTTCATCCCTATTGATGTATCGATATTCCATTTGCATCTCATGAAGGTTCTTAATGTTACCCTTCTAGTTTCTAAGAAGTTCCAATGTTACCCCTAGTAATTAAATATGCTATTTTTTGAATTTTGTGTTTGAGTTTCTTTTAGGGTTTTAAGTATTTTAATGAGATATTATAAAATATATGGTAAATTCAGAGGAAAAATAAGTAAAAAGTAAGTAGAATAAAAGAGACTACGAAAAATGTTAGCTTCCTAAAAATTACAGGGGTCAAATAAGAAAATCTAAAACTACGGAGGTGGAAATGGAATATTGATGAATCCCTTTAAGAGCAAGAATATAGTCTACCCAACAAAGAATTACATCCTTATAAAAAAGGGCTATTTACAATTTGTGTTCGTGCCATCGCTTATCAAGCAAACAAGCCCTTGTTAAATATATTTCCTCAAATTTACCTTATACAGAGAGATTATATTGTTCGCAATCCAGTCCAATTGGATAGAATTGATGAGTTACTAGAATAACTCTGATGGATTTGTTTTTTATAGGGAGTGGTTTGTTAAAATGGCACAAACAGAGGACCAAATTGAAGGGTTTTCCTATCAAAACTTTGCTAGTGTTTTATTAAAATTTATAAATATAAAAAAATATTCAATGGTGTAAATGATTATCCTTTTTCAAATTGAATATAGTTGTAGGTTTGAGATTTTTTATTTTCAAATATATACATATATATATATATATATATTATTCTACATGATTTTTATAATACATAACCAAGTAAAAAAGAAATTATACAGAATAAAAACTCAGCTTGTTTCCAAAACCAGGGAGGAGTTGGGTATGGATATTTGATATAATGATAAATTGAAGAATGATTCTTCTTTTAAAGATAAATTAGAAGCGATTAGAAGTGTAAAAAAAGAAAATTGGTGTGACCCGGCCGACCCGGTAAGATTCGGTCAAAAACCTAATTGTAACTTGTTGATTTTTGTTTTTTTTTTTTACTAAAACGACGTCGTTTTGATTTTTTAAAAAAATTAACCTGGTCGAAACTCGGGTCTTGGACCGGGCCAGATCTAAAAACTAAAATTGAATTTTGATTATTTCGGTTGAATCAAAATAAATTAACTTTAAATTAATTTTTTAACAAAAATTGAATTAACTAGATTCTAATCAACGCCATAAATTTTACCAGTTTAATAATAACATTGGAAAAAACAGAGTTAGGAAAAGATTACATCACAGATCAAATTAGATGGATGGAGAATGCTTTGATTCTCCAACATCGAGTAATATATGTATATTATAAAGTATGAATTCATACTTTATTCTCAATGGTCACACTTTCCATGTCATTGTTCAACGACAGCATCAATGAAGTGTTCTTGAGAATCATCCGCCATGAACAAGTGCTCTTTATTAATAAAATCATAAATAGATACTTTACTATAAAAAAATAATTACTTTTTATCAGCAATGATAAAATAGATTCTTGTTAGGTAGTAGGAATGTGCCGACAAGTTGGGTTTAGGTGTTACCACACCCACCTATCCCAATGGGAACGGGGGAGTGACTTTTACCCCTCTAAGATTTACTTGCCAATAATATAAATAATAGAGCTTTTTTTATTAAAATTATGAACATAAACATGTGCTAAAAATTAACAAAAGAAAGGAATAAAAACACACATTACTCGGATAATAACTATTAATAATTTTTTTTATCAAATATAAAAATATAATAAATCAAAATAAAACAAATTAGAAAGCTGATAAGTCATATATACATACATATAAAATCCAAAGAAAAAAAAAACATGTTTCCATTCATCAAAAAATATAAGAAGATAGCTACCTAGAAAAAGAATCAAAAGTATCATGTTGATTAGTTAAGAATCTAGAATTCAGCGGGTGTCAAAGATAATCAACAAAAAAAAATCCCAACAAAAAAGAAATGTTAAATAGGTGATAAAAATATTTTTATATATTAGAAAATTTTTTTTCCAATTTTTTTTTATGTTTTTTTTATATTAAATAAGTATTACTAGTTATAGCCCAAGTACAATAATTTCTTTCCTTAAACGGGTCCATAATATAGCCATCCTCGATTAATTTGCATAATTGCAATTCTTTAAGCAAATCAATTTCTTAATTGCAATCTCCTCCATGAACTTTAATTAATCACCAAGACCACATTGCTCCAAATTAACGTTTAAATCATTAATATCACAATACTTAACAATCATTGATCATCGTTGTACTCAACGTTAAAATTGACAATCTAACTTGCAACCCAAAAACACGAGCCATGTGTCTTAAAGAAGTAGGAGCATGAAGAGTGAGTTCTAGTCCTTGAAGTTTACCAAACCTAGTTAACTAATCATTATAGTGTTTTTTTTATTATTGTCCCTTTATTCTTAAATTCGCTTATTATCTAGTCCCCTTGTCAATTCTATGCCTTTCCAATTTATTTCTTTTTCTTTTTCATTGGAAGAAAATTGCAAGTTTGGAATAAAAATACCTATAAACACTAGTTAAAAAATCATAAGAATACTTTGGAGTTTTTCAATAACAATAAATTGATTATTTTACTCATACTTTTCAATTTTAAAAGAGAAAAGATATTTCAAAATGGTTTCGTGAATTAGAAAGAGAGTATTACAAAAATATAGTTATAAAACCTGATCTAGTTCATTATTTGATGGATATGTTTACCTAAATCAATTTAAAATTATGTTATTTTAGTTTTTTTTAAAAAATAAAAATAATTTTAGAGCTTTTTAAAAATCAATCCAAGTCTTTCTCAGGTTAATCATATAACAAGTTGACCTACCAAGCTTACTCGATCGAGTTTTAGCTCCCAGTCCAATTTAATATAAAATCTAGTTTGAGCAAAGTCTTGAAGTCAATGAATTACTGAATTAATCCGTCGGGTTAGCTTGAGATTAATAACAATGTCTATAATTTAAATTTCATCATGTTCATAAGAAATAACGGGGACTAATTAGTTAATTTTGAAAAATTATAGTGACTAAATTATCGTTAACTCCAACATGAAAGCAAATACCACCATATTCACATTAGCGGGCAAGTCACGTTTACGCACTCCTAATAACCCGAAAGCTTCAGTCAAATTCTCCGCCCACAACCATTCACCACCACCATCACCACACACACACACACACACACACACACACACACACCCATTTCTGTATCTACGCATCTCTTTTTTCTCTATTTAAATACCCCTCCAAAGCCTAGCCTTAGCTGCCCATTTTCCGTCTACCTCTCTCTCAAAATTCCAAAAAAGAAAAAAAAAATTATGTTTCTTATGTTTTGAGATCCAAGAGGGAAAGTCTCAGATCTTTAAGTTGAGAGAGTCAGTTTAAGCTAATATTCTTTAACAATCTTATCTGATTCTCTCAGGTACATTCTTTTCTTTTCTGGGTTTCTTTTTCTGTTTTAGTCGTTGATATGTAGTTTTTTTTTTCTTTCGAAATATTTTCTTAGCAATATAGGGCTTGAGATCTTTGATTTATAATTGGGTAAATGGATCGATCTTGTGTAAAGTGATATGTGCTTTTTTTGAGAGTTGAATGGCAGATCTTGAATTGGGATATATCAGATCCATTTTCTAGTACATGATTTACGTATGATTTAATTTTAGTGAGTTGGAGCTTGAGAGTTATACTGTTGGATCTTAAACAATGGCATGTATGTGTCTTTGTGGGATTAATATTGAAAGATTGTATTTTTCTTAATTGTGTACTCAATCATGAATTATGGAAAAATTGGACCTTTATGATTAATGTGATGGTGATGATCATTTGAATAAATTAAAAATGAATGTCATTGTTTTGCTTAATTATCTATCAATGGGTTTGCTTCTTTTCTTTAGTCAACTCAATCTATTCAACTTAACTAGTACTATCATCAATGTAACGTCGTTGGCATCTTGTTTTTTTTCGTTTTCATTGTGGGTTTTGTGTGGTGGTGTAGCCATGTAATTTTGAAATGAACTACTGTGGTTGAGCTGAGAGTGGCGCTGTGTAAGCATGAGAATTACCTCGTGGCAAAACTATATTTGTATCAACTAGTGCTAACATCAATTTTAATATGGTTGTCATCTCAAATATTTTTTAGGCAACATAGTCTGTGTAAACAGTTGATTTCAAATTTACACACGCTCGCCATGTAATTTTGAATTAAATCATACGTGTGGATTATGCTTTGAGTGTTTTCTGTGGTGGTCTAGCCATGTAATTTTGAATTGAACTACTGTGGTTGAGCTGGAAGTGTCTGTCTGCAGACATTAGAAATGCCTCACAGCATGATTGGAGTTATATGTGTGGATTATGCTTAGAAGTTCATGGTCTTTTGGTTTATTCTTATCTTTAGAAATTCTGTGGCTTTAATGCTGTTTCTCAAACAACAATAATGCACTTTGTTTTGGATCGCTTATATTTGGTTTTCACACGATATAAATGTTAAATTCTAATTTCTTTTTTCTTATAAATGTGTGCAGTGTTTTTTCTTCCACTTTTTTATTGAACATGTGGAGGTTCAAACATTTTACTCAAAAAGAACCAGCAGGCCTTGAAGGTCGCTATGTTGATGTTGGCAATCTTAAGATTCATGTTCGAAATGCCATTGCGGAGGGAGGATTTTCCTGTGTATATTTAGCTCGAGATGCTGTGCATGCATCAAAGCAATACGCTTTAAAGCACATGATATACAATGATGAAGAATTGTCAGACTTGGTGATGAAGGAGATCAATGTGATGAAGGCGCTCAAAGGGCATCCTAATGTTGTTACACTTTATGCACATACCATCTTAGATATGGGAAGAACAAAGGAAGCACTCCTTGTAATGGAATTTTGCGAAAAATCTCTGGTTAATGTGCTGGAGAGCAGGGGAGCAGCATATTTTGAGGAGAAACAAGTCCTTTCCATATTTAGAGATGTCTGCAATGCTGTTTTTGCTATGCACTCTCAATCTCTGCCAATCGCTCACCGGTAAAGTTCTAAGATATTTAATTTTAATGTCTGTTAGTGTGAATTCATCTTTCCAAAAATATTTAGTCTTTAGAGGATCTGCATTCCACTTTATATTGTTCTCTTGCACCGATGGTTGCACCAATGGTAGCTATTGCTGTTTCTGGCTGTATTGGGTGGACACTTTGTTTGTAGTTGGCACTCTGGTATCCATTAGCTTAATGTGGATTAAGTAAATTTGATTTTAAATACTTGTAGATATGAGAGTGCAATCTCCGAGGCTGACTATATTTTATTACTTGTGTCTGTGTTCTTATGACCTGAGAAACTGGGAATGTAATCTAAATTTTGATAAACTCATTGAACTCAACAAGCCTTAGTTTGAGATTTTAATATTTTATCGAAGTATCCTGTATTAATAATATTCACCCCTTTCCAAGTTACCTTATTTGATAATGCTAAGTAAGTTTTTAGCAACCAGTTCACTCTTCACAATTTTCAGAGATTTGAAAGCTGAGAATCTTTTGCTGGGGCCTGATGGATTGTGGAAATTATGTGATTTTGGGAGCACCTCTACAAATCATAAACGCTTTGAGAAGCCTGAAGAAATGGGTATTGAAGAAGACAACATTCGGAAGCACACAACACCTGCCTATAGAGCCCCTGAGGTTGAAGGAGATCTGTGCTTCGAAACAAAAATTTCTGAAATTTTGTGTTTTAAGTGTTTGATTTATGTCTTTCCTCCTTTTCTTGACTTAGATGTGGGATCTGTTGCGGAGAGATCTTATAAATGAGAAGGTAGACATATGGGTAAGTGGATTGGACCTTATATTTCTATTGAAATTTGGTAACCTTTAAATTTTCCCTTCCCAACTGATCCAAAGTTGCTCTGCCGTTACACAGGCTCTTGGATGTCTGCTCTATCGCATATGCTACTTCAAGAGTGCATTTGACGGAGAATCAAAGCTGCAAATATTAAATGGGAACTATCGCATTCCAGATTTGCCCAAATACAGCTCGCCAGTGACAGACTTGATCAGAGACATGCTTCAAGCATCACCAGATGACCGACCAGACATCACGCAGGCAAGCGCTTTGCTTGATTGGATACTCATCTCCATAAACTTAGGTTAGTTTTAGATCATCTACATCCATGGAAGTTTCTGGTGCAGAGATTCTAACATTCTGCTTACTGATCCTGGGATTTTCCCATGGAAGCAGGTATGGTTTCGCGTTAATGAGCAGCTACCAGTTAATATGCAGAAGTCATTGCCTGATGGACCACCTGAAATGCAATCTGCTGGTATACATGGAGGTGAGGGCATTTCCCATGGATAAATCAAAGTTTTGTTTTTCTGTAGAGTTATCCTTTCCCTGATTGATTTATCTGATATGAAATTAAGTATCAGGTCTGAACTTGGTTGAATTCATTCCGAACTTTTGAATTTTAAAATATAAGATATCTTGGTTACATTTGAGTAAATTTGAAAAGTTTTAGATGTTTTTTAATTGAATAGCCAAATTGTTTTTGGTTTAAACCTTGCTAAATGTGGAAATGATTAATATAATAGGTATTGCAAAAGCTGCAAATAGGTCGCCTCCAATGCCTCAAAGAAGTCCACCACCTCCTCCTTCATCTGGAGGTGGGGGACAGCTTGGTGCTTTCTGGTCAACGCCTCATGCAAAGGATTCACTGTTTGTCGAAGACAAGAGCAGACCTAAATTTGATGAAGAACCTAGCCATAACACATCACAACAAGATAGGAATCAGTCAGAGAATCGCAGTTTTCCCAAAAACGCTAGCCCTGCAAAGCAGGAAAATGTACATAACATTGTGGCTGGTAGGAGGAATGTGCATAATAAATCACATGTGCCTGAGGATGGTGCTTCCAAGGACTTTGAATTAACTTTCTCTCAGAAAGATATGGATCATGGCATGGAGAGGCCAAAAGCATCAAAACGCGGGCTACTCATTTATTTCAAGATGAGGCTTTTAGTACTTTTGTTGCTGAATTTGATAGCAATAAGCTCAACTCAAGAGTTAGTAATGACAAAGAAGGAAAGGAAGAAGCACTAGAGGCTGAAATAGAGAGGCTTAAAGAGCAGCTGAAGCAGGTAAACTCTGAGAAGGCCGAAATAACTTCAAAATTTGAAAAGCTATCTGCCATTTGTCGATCTCAGAGACAGGAGATACAGGAGCTCAAGCAAACACTAGCCGCAAGAACTCCTTCGCCGAATAAATATCAAGCCTCATCTAGAATTCAACCATCTGCAAGTCCTCCGGTATTATTTTCATTGATGTTTTCACCATTGTAGTTGTTATAGAGATCCATTTGTCTTCTTTTTTTTTTACAATATTTAATCTCATCCCAGCAAGAAAAATCTGACTGGAGTACCCCAAGCCCAGAGTCAAAGTCATGGCAAGCATTTGCAGATGATAACAAGTCACGGCAGAAGCCTGTTTCAAAAGGCAACAGTCCACAGTCTGTTAGAACCAGAAACGCACACCAGAATAAGCAGGCTGCTGAATTAACATCTAATATTGATTGGTGGGGTTTTGGATCGGAGAGTTTTACAGCTGTACCTGCTGCCAGCTCTCAAATTTCAGGGTCTAATACTGAAGCACACTCAGGTGGGTCAAAGATTATGGAGAGCAAGCCAGCTACTCAACCTGCTGGATGGGCTGGTTTCTAGCTCAAGTCATTTGTGAAGCTATATAAGAAGGTATACTTACATTAGAACCATTATGTTTTTCCTAAGAGATAAATACAGGGAAAAGTGAGAAATATATGGCTTTCTGGGCTTGTGTGTTGTATTGAGTGCTTCTGTTTGTAGATTCACATTTTTCTATAAAGCATTTGAACATGTTCTCTGGATTAGAGGCAAACTACAAATATATACTTTTCTGCATGTCTCAATTGTTGGGTGAAAAATGTTCTTGTCAGTTCTTTTGTTGCTTGCCTTTGTTGCTATTGTTTGGCCTGTTGCAAGCTGTCAGATTTTATTTTTACTCCTTCGTGTGCAAAATGGGATTGCTTCAGTTATGAGACTGAATATGCAGAGGAAGGACTAACCTCGTCGAGTGGCTAGTTTTCAGTGGTGGATTTGGCCGATAGTTCCTTGTGGTCATAACCTAGGTTTGCATTTCAAGTTAATGAATTGCATGGAGGGAAGTTGGCAGGTCAGGAAACCAGAATGCTATGCTTAGTGGTCCTACACAGTCACATGGAGACAAACGTTTTGCTCCTTGATGTTTTTATTAAAAGGATGTATTTAGTTTTTGAGTAAATTATTATTTATTCTGTTTTTTTTAGCAAAATAATTAGTTACTTTTCTTTCCAAAATATTCTTGTCTATATATTAATTGAAAGAAACCTAAACGGCTATTTTCTAGAAAACTAACACAGCTTTTATCGAGTTGTGGTAATGAAACTAGACGGATTAATTATTATTTCGGTGAAAAACTTGGGGAATAAATCATTATTTGCTCTTAGTTTGCATAGATACAATAATGGCTGCATTAGAAAGGTAGGGGTATAAAGGCAGAATGCTTGTACTTGATAAAATGCTGCAGTCGTCTGAAAACCTTCGTCTCCCACCCCCATTTCGGTTGCCCTCATTTCTGTTGTGTACTGTTTTCGAGCTAAGTGTGGAGTGCATGGGTTTGTAATTAAAGTTTTGTTTGTTTTTCGTTGAAATTTGATTTTTATTTTTGTTTTAAATTAAGTTTTTAATGTTTTTGTATTGTTTTAATGTGCTAATATTAAAAATAATATATTTTTAAAAAATATTATTTTAATGTATTTCTAAATAAAAAAAAATATTTTAAAAAACAATTTCTACGTGCTTTCGAACACCATCAACAAATACACCCCACTAAATTTATGTTGAGATCATGTGATATTTTAGCTTCCGTTCTTGCCAAAAGAAATCAATACGCAACTTCTAGCTAATTTAGAGTTCATGTACTGACAGGATGGGGGCGTCATAAAAATAGAATAAAAATTAAAAATGAGATTCTTTGGGTGAAGAAAAAGAAAGAAAAGGTCAATAAACTCCTGAAGATTAAAACAATCATTTTTAAAAGGTCAATAAAGAAGGCTTAATTCTAACAATCTTAGTTTTGTACATTCTGTATGATACCATTTGACAGATACGCTTTGATCGAACTGTAAGGAGATAAAAGTATTGCTGCCATGAACTCTCTGATTCCACTGCTTCCAAATGCCATATATAGTTGCAATCCTAGCCAGCACAGAATGAAATGATCTCTTCTTCAAGTGTCCTGCAGCCAGCATACAGATGCATCTCATATATGGCTTTCAACAATGTTGGATTTGGCCATTAACTACTCAGTTTCTATGTATTTTTGCGTTTCAAAAGTGTTTCTGAAAAAAATTAAAATTATCTTTATTGATTTTATTATTTTTAATATTGAGCTGGTTGAGAATTACAACTTTAGATTTCCTCATGAAACACTATAGATTGCTACAGTGTTTCACTGCTTGGTTTTTTTCTTTTGTTTTTTTATGATTTTTTCCAAAATTAACCTTGTCGATTTTATTTTTTTTAATATTAAACTGGTTGTGAATTTAACTTTATACTTTTTTCCTTGAAAATATTGTAAATTGCAACAGTTTTTCTCCATATATTTTTTTCCACAAACCCACAACAACGCACAAGCTCGGCATCAGCAGGGCATGGCATCTAGTGTGTGTGTGTGTGTGTGTGTGTGTATTGTGAAATTGAAAGATTCCAAAATTCTATTTTTTCTTAACATCAGAGCGATATGTAAAATCATTCTTTCTTTTCCTTTAAATTAATAAAAGTTGTTATTGTAACAATAACAACAAAAATAAAAGACGATGACAACACCCGCGATTTAGTGGATCAAAATCAACAAGGTATTATTACTATCCTTAAAGATTTAACTACAAGAATGACTTAGGCTTTGACTCAGAATCAGACCCCAACCTCAGCAGTGACATATGATGCTGCTTCTACATAGATTGATATCAAATTTGATGGTACATGTTAAAACAATTCAATTAACACAAAAATAAATACTGAACATGAAAGAGAAGGAAGCTAGAATTCTCCTCAATTGATTTGTATTATTGTTCTTGCTTTAACCTAAATACAAAGAGCTCATATATAGGTTAAGCTGAAAATACTATTCTACCCTTAATAAATAAAACAAGATAAATATATTATTTAATATCTCTCTTCAAACTCACGATGCGGCAACTACAAGCATCGAGAGTTTGCCAACTAGAAAATAAAAACGAGAAATGGAATGCGACTTGGTAAAGAAATCTGCAATCTGCAAGGAAGAAGAAACAAAAGGCAAAGTAATGGTGTCATGCTTGCATGATGACAAGTAAGATGACAATCAATCTCAATGTGCTTAGGTCGTTCATTAAAAACTGAGTTGTGAGCAATCTGAATAGAACTCTGGTTGTCACAATATATAGGAGTAGGATGAGAAAGTGAAACTTCCATATCCGCAAGTAATCAACGTAACCAAATAATCTTTTTAGTAGTAGATGCCATAGCACAATATTTTGCTTCGGTTGATGATTGAGAAATAATAAATTGTTTCTTCTAAGAGATGAGAGAATCACGTAAAAAGATACAGAAACCAGTAACCGATTTGCGATATGTGGGATCACTGCCACGATTAGCATCAGAGTATGCACGCAGCTCCAAGGAAGAGGTGGATGAAAGAAAGAGGCTCTGAAAGACTGTACCTCAAAGATATTGTAAAATACAAAGAACAGTTGTCCAATGAACAGTAGTAGGAGAAGCAACAAACTGGCTAACAACATAAACAATATATGCAATATCTGGACGAGTAATGGTGAGATATACCAAGCTCCCAACAATAGTACGATATAAAGTAGGATTTGTCAAAGGTAAACTATTAGAAGAAGAATATTGCGTTAACTGCAATGAGAGTGTCTGCAGTCTTATTATCATTAAGTCTAGCCCGCTCAAGAATATCTGCAACATATTTCGATTGAGAAAGAAGGTAACCTCTAGGTGAGTAAGCTACCTCAATACCTATAAAATATCAAAGAGAACCCAAATTCTTCATTTCAAACTGTCTAGCCAGTTATGTCTTTAAAACTAAAATACCATCAAGATCATCACCAGTAATAATCATGTCATCAACATATAAGGACAAAATGATACGACTTGCATCAGTGCTCTTAATAAAAAGAGCAGAATCATGACTACTAGAAACAAATCCAAGAGATGAGAGCACAATAGAAAATTCTCAAACCAAGCACGAGGTGCTTGTTTGAGACCATATAATGTTTTCTTGAGCTTACAAACATACCCAGAGTCATGTGAAACACCAGGAGGAGGCGCCATATAAAATTCTTCTTGAAGATCTCCATTCAAGAAGACATTTTTAACATCAAGTTGTGAGATATGCCATTGACGAACCAAAGCTACAACAATAAGAGTACGGATAGTAGTCATTTTTACAACAGGAGCAAATGTCTCCTCATAATTCATACCATCTTGTGGAGAGTATCCTTTTTGCAACCAACCTAGCTTTATATCGCTCAATAGACCCATTAGAGTTAGTCTTGATATTATACACCCAACGACAACCAACAACACTTTTACTAGGAGGTAGAGGAACCAAGTTCCAAGTATCTGTCTTATGCAAGCAGAAAGTTCCTCATCCATAGCTTGCTGCCAAAGAGGATCAAGAATTGCCTCTTTATAGGAAGAGGGCTTAGAGAGACAATGAATATAAGCTAAAAAGGAAATAAATGATGAAGAATAACAAGAAGAAGGAAAATCTAGTAGTTTTGTAGACTTACGAATGCGTATGGATTGATGTAGAGGTGGATCCACAATCTCAGATGAAGTTTGAGGGGCTGTAGATGAGAATGAAGCTTCAGGTGTGCTAGAGAATAAAGTTTAGTACATGCAAGATGATGAGTACAAATTGGTTGAACATGGAAAGGGTATCTGAGGTACTAGGAACCTGTGATGATATATTATCAGAATCCTCAAAAAAGGGATATATATGAATAATATCAGGTCATGTCAAGTTATGAGTAGTGAATGGAATAAAAAAAGAAAGGTATATGCTCAAGAAAGACAACATGACGAGACACATAAAGTTTATGAGTTATTAGATCAAAACAACGATACCCCTTTTTACTTTCACCATAACCCAGAAAGACACAAATAGCAGAACGAGAGGATAACTTACTATGTTTTGCATGAGGACGAAGAACGAAACAAGTACGACCAAAAACTTTAAAGGAGAAATAATCAGGAACATGCCCATATAACTTTTCAAAAAGAGACAAACCTGAAGTATGAAAAGATGAGATTGTATTAATCAAATTTACAGCAGTAAGGACAACTTCTCCCTAAAACTCACTAGGAGCAGAAGCAGACAATAAAAGAGAACGAGCAGTTTCAACAATGTGCTTCTGTTTTCTTTCAACAACACTATTTTTCCCAGGAGTATCTGTATATGAAGTTTGGTGAATGATTCCATCTAAGGCAAACAACTGATAAAATTTATTAGAATTGTATTCCCCACCCAAATCACACATAAAGCATTTGATTACAGCAGAATGCTGAGTTTTCACAAGAGATTGAAATACTGTATATATCTAATAGAATTCAGAACGTTTTTTCATTAAATAAATCCAACAATAACGAGTATGATCATCAATAAATGAAACATAATATCGAGACCCTTATTTTGTGGCAATAGAAGAAGGTTTCCATACATCAGAATGAATCAAATCAAAAGGTAAAGAAGAAATAGAAATACTTCGATTAAAAGGTAAAGCGAAAAATTTTGCCAGTTTACATCCACTACAATCAGAAATATTACAAGTTTTCAAATTTCCTAAAACTCTCATGGATGCCAAAAATCTTAAACAAGAAAACAAGACATAACCTAGACGAGAATGCTATAAATAAAAACTAGAAGATGAAGAACTCAAATGAAAAGAAGACAAATCACTTGATAATAGTAGCGGCGGGGACGCAGAACCGACACTTTTAACTCATCCAAAATATATAGTTCATTCTCCCTACGGCTTGTCCCAATCAACTTCTAAGACCGCAGATCCCTGTACACAACAAAAAAGAACCGAGAAAACATGACTAAATAATCATCGAATCACATATTTGACCATCGAAGCAAGATTCAATTTGAGGTTCGAATAAGATAAACATTAGGTAGAGACAAGTGAGTTGTGACAACATAACCAACACCTACTAAAGGCATGGGAGTGCCATCAATAGTTATAACAAGAATGGAGGATGAAGGGGACACAAAGGTAAAAGATGAAGAATCTGGAGATATATGATGGGAAGCACCAGAATCTAAGACCCATTCAAAATGTGACATACCTGAGGAGCTATGAGGCAACTGACCTATGGAAGAAGAAACAGACATTACTTGTGGCTGTAAGGAGACAAACTTCTGAAATTGCTTAGCAAGAGTACTAGGATCGGTGATAGAGCTTGATGAAGCTCTTCGCTCCGATATTATGGTATGGTGGTTTATAACTCTAAAGTGGTATATGAGCATTAGATTGTGACTGGCTGCCATGCTTCCAAGCTTGATTCTGTTGTTTCAACTTGGGACACAAAGCCTTCCAATGACCTTTCTGCTTACAGAAACTGCACTCATCAAAGCCAACTCTTGTGTAAGGCTTATTCGATGATTAGAGGATGACTTAGAGGGTACCGCCAGTACAGAAGGATTTGAAGTAGAAAGAATTCTCTTTTCAGAATAAAACTGAAGACGTATTTCTTCAGCCAATTACTCACTAACAATATAGTCAACAAAAGAGAATGGAGAACGATGCAGAATTGAACCTCTAAGTCCTTCAAAATCACTGCCAAGTCTTTGTTAAAAAGCTGTAACCAAACGTTGCTACTCTCTACGCTCAATATAGGCACCACATGCCTTTAATTCTACAGATTCTGTAAAAGCCAATTGATCCCAAAGATCTGTCATAGCAGAATAAAACTCTTGAATACTCATATTCTTCTGATGAAGAGCTCATATGTCATTCTCTAATTAATATTGTTTTGCAAAATTTGATTGCGTGAATAACCTTTGCAGATGATCTTAAACCTCCTTTGTTGGCTCATACTTCGCCAACTATGTACCTATATAATGCTCAACAGAATTGTTGATCCAACTAATGATCTTTGTATTATTTGCTTCCCATGTATCTATCAAAACAACATCCCTCTCCTCAGTATTCTTAGGTATCACATAAGTTCCACTAACATACCCCCACATCTTTTTACCCTTAAGAAAATTTCTCATTACATAACTCCAGTACGAATAATTCTTTTCATCCAATCTCACACTCACAGACTAAAGCGAATCATCTCTTTCGATAGCCATAATTAACAAACAAACAGAACCAGAATGCAAAAGCAGCGAAAGACAAAGTACCAGATATCACAAATACTCAACAAATATCTTCTCGAAATTATACGATTACTCCAAAACACAACACAAATTGCAGTAGACAAAATATCAAAACAATTGCAGAGACAGAACATAAAAACCAAATTGCAGAAGCTGAAGGAAAGTCAAAATACCAGATTTTGCAGAAGCGGAAGGCAAAATATCACTCCAAAAATTTTTTTTGGAGTTGGATCCGCAAAAGCTATGTTTGGGAGTAAGCCTCGTTCCATAAAATCAGCTCTGATACCATGTTAAAACAATTTAATTAACACAAAAATAAATACGAACATGAAAGAGAAGGAGGCTAGAATTCTCCTCAATTGATTTGTATTATTGTTCTTGCTTTAACCTAAATACAAAAAGCTTATATATAGGTTAAGCTGAAAATACTATTCTACCCTAAATAAATAAAACAAGACAAATATATTATTTAATAGTACAAACTATGCTATGTGATCCCAAATTGTTGAAATATATATCTTAGGAAAAGATAAACTAGGATATATAAATGGTGACCTTCTGCAACCGGATTCGAATGATTCTACATTCAAAAGATAGAGGATAGAGAACTCTACTGTGAAGGGTTGGTTGATTAACTCAATGGATTGACCCCTCTCTAATCGGAAACTATATTCGATTTTCAATTGCCAAACAGGTATGAGAATCAATTGCTACAACCTATTTTGATGGGAATGACAAATCTCAGGTATATGATTTAAAGAAACACGTCATTTGAATGAGATAAAATGGAAAACCCATTTAATTATGCTACAATAATCTCTAAGGCTCATGGAGGGAAATTGATTTTCACTACCCAAATCCAACGAAGTGTGCAAGTGATATACAGAAGTATAACATCCTTCTTCAAGAAGATTGATTTTATATTTTTCTTGATGGACTAGATGACAAACTTTATAAAATTAGGAGTTATGTACTTCTACTACAACCATTCATTGAGCAGGCCTATACTTATGTTCAAAGGAAGATATTAGAAAATCAACAGTTAAGAATTCTCTATTGTGTGATTTTTTAAAATTTTAATTGTTGATAGTTTTTAAACTATTTAAATTTCTCAAATATTTTCAGAGATTATAATTTTTTTATAAATTATTTTCTAGATTTATCAAAAATATCCATAATTTTAATGGTATGGCATTTTAATACATATATTATTGACAAATGATAATAGCTCTAGAAAATATTCATTTGTGTTTCATAGCCTGATAATTCTAGCCAGAGGTTTCATGAAAACTTTACTTTCGGGTTTGATTTCTGGTAACAAAATTGATTAAGCATTTTTTAAATTGATTTAATTTGCTAAAATCTTAATTAAACAGGAAAATAGGTAATTAATTGCATTGCTTATCTACCAAACCACCAAATCAGGAGCGGCTTATTCTCTATTTTGGGTGTGTTGGGCAGCAGTGTGCTGAACTTTTGGGATGGACCTCAGAGACTGATCCTCCCTGTTGTGGGATTGACTCTAACAATTTAGGGATGAAATTGTGCTCGAATTGAAAGCATAGGGACTGAATTGACATTCAGTTTGCTGCTATACAGGACGACTTAAGTAGTGCCTCGACGACACAAACTGCAACAAATAATTTAATTGTTGTTTCTCACGCTATTTCCAAGGGACTCTAATTAGTTTTCCCACGCTACTCTCTTTTTAGAGATTTGACGATTTGATTATTTATAAAAATTGAATTTTAACATCGATTCCTTTTAAAATAAAATTTATTAATGAAAATTTTGATTTGATTCCAAACAAAAAGACTTGTAAAAAAAAAAACTAAATTCAAGTTCTAATTTTTAATTTATAAGTCAACACCTAGTATTCTTTGAATTTTATTTCTAAAGTCCCATATTATTCAAAAATTAAAAATAAATAACAAAATATTTTTTTTAGAAAATCAGGGTTGGGTTTTCGAGTTTATTGTGTAATTATCTATATACATTTTGTATGGGAAATGAAACAAACTCAAGGCAACAGACATGTTTATTACAAACACATTGGAACTTGATCTTCGAAATCTGTTTTGTGGTTGCTTTTTACAAAGATAACACTAATAGAATGAACCATATCCTTAGAGAAGACCACATGCTTAAGATCAACATTTCAAGAATATCTTAAGCTTCTGGGACTGCATTTTCATGAATGACAAAATGGAATTGTGAAAATGAAGATAAAAACAATTGATTTCTTAATCAACAAAAAAAATTAGAACTATCAACGAGAATTTGATCCTCATTTCACATATGTCTTTCGCAAATCAACCTATCTCCTCCTCATAACCCCTTCTTGTTGTTTCCTACATCACAACTCAGGTCAATAAATTAAAAACTCACACCCTCATCTTTTCCTTAATGGCGAGTGCAATTTGAGGCCCTTCTAATTGGTTATGATCTAATGAATTATGTCAATGGAGAATCACAATGCCCCTCTTCCGATGACAACCCACCGTCTAGCCACGATAAACTGTTGGGTTAGGTAAGATAAGCTAATTCTTAGCGCTATTCTTGCATCTACCTCACCCACAATCACGCCCTTCATTGCCACAGCCAAAACCTCATGAGGCATGGAAAAAAGTATCAACTCTGTATGCAAGCAAATCGCATACAAGGGCAATGCAACTCAAGGAAGAACTGACCTTGATTTAGCGTGGAAATCGACCGATCCTAGAGTATCTTCATACGGTTAAAAGCTTGGCTGATAAGATTGCTCTTATTGATCACCCTATCTCGCAAATGACTTAACCCTATATGTCCTTCATGGGTTAGGTCCTGAATTCCGTGAGATCGCCACTCCTATTCGAGCAAGAGAAAAATCTCTTGCTTTTGAAGATCTCTATAATTTGCTTGTTGGGCAAGAGAGCTACTTGAGGAGGATAGAGGATGCTACATAGTAGCTCGTGGCTGCTGCAAATTTCACCAGCCATCGTTCTGGTTTCTCTCCAACCTAGCAACCGAGGGGAAGTAACATAGGAAATGGACCATCACGTCAACAAGGCCAGCACCGTTCTTCAAATGGCCCATCTCAAGACCAACGGTGTAACAACATTTCAGGCTGTCCTATCTCAAGCCACAGACTCTTCCAGCCAAAATGTCAGTATTGTGACCAAATGGGCCCACAACAAAGACCTGCCCAAAACTCCAATATTCTGAAATGACTACTAACTGTGCTGACACCTTAAATGGTCAAGAAAATAAATGGTTAATTGACTCCGTAACCTCTCATAATATTTTGGGTGATCTACAAAACTTATCCATTCACTCTGAGTATGACAACACTAATGAAGTTCTTCTTGGTGATGGTACAAGTTTGGCGATTACACATATTGGTTCTTTAGCTTTACCCACGCCTAATTTTTTTTTCATTTACATGATATCTGATGTGTTCCCTATATTCATAAGAATCTCATTTCAATTCATCACTTCACCAGACACAATAATGTTTTTCTTGAACTTCACCCACTTTATTTTCTTGTGAAGGAACGATCTATGCGGGCAATACTTCTAAGAGGTGCGTGTGAGAATGGCGTTTACATGTTTCCAAACTCATTGATAACTTCTTCCACTCCAAAATAGGTTGCTTATGTGCATGAATGAACTTTAATCGGCGGGTGGCACAAGTGTTTTGGACACCCCTCGATTAAAGTTGTTCAACATCTTGTCAATCTATTATCTCTTCATGTTTCCACAAATAAGTTCCCATCTTCATGCACTTCTTGTTTAACAAATAAAGAGCATTAACAACCTTTTGGTTCTACAAGTTTTCAAAGTCATTCTCCACTTGAAATTGTATACATTGATGTTTGGGGTCCCGCTCACATCACTGGGTTAAGTGGTGCACACAATTATCTTATTTTTGTGGATTATTATACCAAATATATATGGTTTTATCCAATGTTTGCAAAATCTCTTGTTTCTAGCATTTTTCCCAATTTAAAATGCTTGTTGAAAAACGGTTTCAATCCACCATCAAAACTTTGTACCCGGACAATGGTGGAGAATTTCTAAGTTTAAAAAACTATCTGTCCGATCATGGTATAAGCCATTACACTACTGATCCCTACACTCCCCAACAAAAGGGTGTTTCTAAAAGATGTCATCATCATCTTGTAGAGACTTACCTTACCTTGCTCTATGATACTTCCATACCACTCTCTTATTGGCCTCACGCATTCCAAACTGCCACTTATCTTATAAATCGCCAACCAACTCCTATCCTCTAAAACAAGTCTCCATTTGAAGTTCTTTTTCATCAACAACCAAATTATCTTAAATTGTGAAAATTTGGATGTTTATACTATCCCCTCACAAAGCCATACAACACCTATAAATTTCAGCCAAAGTCCATTCCTTGTGTTTTCATAGGATACTCACAAACCCAAATTGCATATAAATGCATGGACCCACTAACAGATCCGATCTATTTGTCCAAACATGTGACTTTCAATGAAACCCAAAGCCCAGTTTCCACAAAACTCCCCCCCCCAATATGAGCCCATCCACTTGACCACACCCATTTCTTCCTAAAGCCAAACACGTGCCTAATATTTCTCCCACTTGCTCCTCTTGTTCCTGCACAATCCTTCCTTTCAATCGACCATCGAGTCATCAACGAGCTTGGAAACCGTTGTTGTCATCTCTGTGCTACCTCCATCTCTCTCTACTCCTCTTTATGACTCACATGAAACTAAGCTAGAAATAGTGCAAATAACTTCGAAAAGATTAAAATAATTCAAACTAAGCTCAAGAAGTACAAAGTAGACAGAAGAATTATGTTGACCATATACGATTGGAATTGAAATTTGTTGATGGTGATTATGTATTTCTGAGAATTCCTCCTAACATATATTAGACCTTCGAAAATTTTGAAAAGAATTGGTGCAGTTGCTTATATGGATTAGCTCTTCCACCCAGCTTTTTCATCTAAACATCCAGTGTTCCATGTATCTCCGTGCACCATCACATATATTAGAAGTATCTCCGTGCTCCATCACATATATTAGAGCCATAAACAGTAGCATTTTAAGAAGATATGTCATGTGAGATTCAACTGGAGAGAATTGTGGATAGACAAATTAGAAAACTTCGTTCTAATGAGATTGCTTCATTTGAGTGATGAAGCAACACGAGAACCTGAGAAGATGATACGTAATAAATATCGTTATTTCTTCATTCAATCAAGCTAGTAAGTTTTAATTCGAGGATGAATTTATTTTAACAGGCGAGGAGGAAATGTAAACCCCACCCATAATATATAATCCATTAATGTTTTATATGTTGGCCCGTTAATTAGCTAGCCCATTTGTTATATACAGAAAGATAGAGGTAAGGAAGCACTTGAGGTCGTGGCTTAGTGGTCCTGGCAAGGATTTTCTGGTCTTGCATCCAGATTCGATCCTCTTTATGCATGTTTGTCACTCTCGTAATGTTTTACTTGTCTATTAGGCTTGTAAAGTGTTCAGTAGGTTCGGGAATTAGTCATGGTGACACCCCGGGTTATCAAAAAAAAAAAAGAAAAAGATAGAGGTAAGGACATTGTTAGTCATTTTCTTCCTTCTATCTTTGTTGTAATGAGTAAATATCTTAAGAAATTTGAATATTTGAAAGATAGTAGGTAAATATTGAAGAATTGTATGGAACGAATCATATTGAAATTATGGAAAATATGTTTTGGGGTTGAAGGTGGAAGAATTACAATTTGATCCTTACTTTTGGGAAATTGTGATTTTGTCTCTAAATTCTAAAAAACATTATAGTTTAGTCACTGGTTGTAAATAACAATTTTTAAGATATTTTTTGATAAATATTGATCATCTATTATCAAGTTTTATTTTTATTATTTAATTTAGAATTAATTTTATTATGCGTTTAAATGTGTTTAGTTAGGAAGCCTCGTATGCTGCTTCTTTGTAAGAAATTGGCTAAGGATTTTGGTTTACATATTTATTGAATAACTGTGAGTAATTTATATGAAATGTATCTTGAAATTTACATTAATTTTTTTTTTATCTATTATTAATGCTTGACGAATTTTTAGAAGACTGGGTTCTCCACTAACAGTGAAACTCCACAATTTAGCACGATAAAATCAAAAGGGTTGATGGTCTGTGGTGCTGATAAATGTAAGAACGGATCGAGAGATGAAATAGGAAAACTCATGTCTGTTAGCTGGCAGCAGTGATCATTAGCCCTTTCCGCCCATGAAATCTCATAAACAATATATATATAATTATTTATGTTATAAATATAATTATTATTTTTATAATTCAACTATTCATATAAAAATATTATAATTTATATTATAAATATTATTATTTTGTTATAATTCTAAGTATTAATATCAAAATTATTATAATTTATATTATAAATATTATTGGGTTTCTTAATATAATTATTTGTGTTATAAATATTTATTATTTTATTATAATTTTATGTATTAATATCAAAATTATTATAATTTGTGTTATAAATATTCTTGGGTTTCTTAATATAATTACTTGTGTTATAAATATTATTATTTTTATTATAATTCTAAATATTCATATCAAAAATATAAATATTTTTTTTATAAATATTCTTGGGTTTCTTAATGTAATTATTTGTGTTATAGATATAATTATTTTTATTATAATTCTAAATATTAATATAAAAAATATTGTTATTTGTGGTATAAATATTATTATTTTCATTATAATTCTCTTAGATCCTAACACAAGATCCAAGAGCATTGGATCTTACGTCAGGACCCAACCCATTTCACTTGGGTCCTGGGTATGGAGCCACTTGGCTTGGGTCCTGCTTCAGGACCCAAGCGAAATGGATCCTAGCTTAGGATGCAAGAGCATTGGGTCTTGTGACAAGACCCAATGTTCTTGGGTTTTGGGTTTT
>CM027570.2:28569700-28652195 GCA_015852605.2 Populus deltoides | reverse complement strand
TCATCATCATTTCTCTCTCACTAAATATATATATATATTCCTTTGGGTGTTTACAGTTAAACACTTGAAGGTATGAACTCAATTGATCGTGGTGGCAATTCCTTAATTTTTGGTCTCTAACTATTTGCCTTTGATTCTTCCTGAAAATAAACCATTTGCAAATCTTTAGATTCATTAAACTTAGTTTCACTGGAAGTATTTTCAAATTGATCACAAATTAATTTTTCAATAAAATCTACTTCCTGTAAATCATTTTCATCTCCAGGTTGCTTGCAAATGTTAAAAACATTCCTCTCCAATGTCATGTTTCCAAAAGATAACTTCATCACTCCATTCCTACAATTAATCAATGCATTAGAAGTTGCAAGAAATGAACGTCCTAAAATAACATGAATTGAATTGCATGTTTCAACAGGTTATGTATCCAAGACAATAAAATCCATAGGAAAGATGAATTTATCAACTTGTACTAACACATCTTCAACTATTCCTCTAGGAACTTTTACAGATCTATAAGCAAGTAAAAGAGTTATAGAAGTAGGTTTTAACTCACCTAGATTGAGACTTTGAAAAACCGAATATGGAAGTAAATTCACACTAGCTCCAAGATCAAGTAAAGCTCAATCAATTTTATGTTCTCCAATAAAGCAAGAAATTGTAGGACAACCAGGGTCTTTATATTTCAAAGCATTATCATTCTGAAGAATGACACTTACTTGTTCGGCTAAAAAGGCTTTCTTTTTCACATTCAATTTTCTCTTCACAGTGCACAGATCTTTCAAAAATTTAGCATAAGACGGTACTTGTTTAATAGCATCTAACAAAGGTATATTGATCCTTACCTATTTGAAAGTTTTAAAGATTTCAGAATTGTGATTGACTTTCCTTTGTTTGGTCATGACATAAGGAAATGGAAGTGCTGGTGGGGAATCAGTCTCCTCCTTGCAGTGTTCAGGTTTAACCCTTTCCTTACCCTCAGAGACTAACTCATCTTCTTTCTCACAAGGTTCAAGAACGGGTTTTTCAATAACCTTACCGTTGGGGAGAGTAGTGAATGATTTGACTTGATCCATATGTTGGCTTCTGGAACCACTTGCACTTGAATTGTATTACCCTTTGGGATTTTGCTGGGGTTGAGATGGAAACATACCTTTCTCCTGAAAACTAAGAGTAGATGTGAACTTTGCAAGAGTATCTTTTAGATCTGTCGTGGTTTGAGCATTTTGAGTGTTGATTATCTCTTGCTTTTCAATGAATGCATGCAGTGTTTCCTCAAGATTTCTTCTAGGAGGAGGAACATAAGGAGGTGCATATCCATGAGAATTTGAAAGATTATACTGTGCTTGAAATGGTGGCTGTGAAGTTTGTGCATTATTGTTACCACTCTTCCAACTAAAATTTGGGTGATTTCTCCATCCAAGGTTGTATGTTTGCGAGTATGGGTTATGACTTGGCCTTTGGTAACTATTTAAAGCATTGGCTTGTTCATGGAGACATTTCTTAAAAGAAGGTAAAGTTGGACAATCATTAGTAGAGTGTTTATTAGTTTCACAAATTTAACATACAATTTCTTGAACAAAATTTATTTGACCACTCTTTTTTAATTCTAGTGCCTCAACTTTTCTAGCTAAATATGCAATTTTGGCTTGGAGATCATGATCTTTCCTAAGGTTGTACATGCCTCCATTAGATGTATGAGGTTGAGTTTTACCTGGTGCCTCACACGTACCTGTGGTGTTCTAATTTTGAGCATTTTCAGCTAGCAAGTCTAGGTACCCCGTTGCTTCATTAGGGTCTTTATCTTTAAAAGTTTCATTGCACATCAATTCCACTATTTGCCTATCTTTAGGTGTTAACCCTTCATAAAATTGTGAAACCAATATCCATGTTTCAAAACCATGATGAGGACAGGTATTAAGCAAGTCTTTATATCTATCCCAACACTTGTAAAATATTTCTACTGGTTTTTAGTGAAAGTGGTGATTTGTTTTTTTGAAAGAATTTGTTCTATAAGAAGGGAAAAACTTCTTTAAATATTGTTATTGCATTTCATCCCAAGCACGAATGGATTCTGACCTAATATTTTGTAGTCATGTTTTAGCTTTAACTTTCAAAGAAAAAGGAAAAAACTTTAATCTAATGGTGTTCATGTTACAATTTAAGTTATTATAGGTGTTACAAACTTCTTCAAATTCTCTTAAATGCAAATATGAATTTTCTAATTCTAAGCCATGAAAAGTGGGTAAAAGTTGAATAATATCTGGCTTAAAATTAAAATGAGATGCATCAGGAGGAAAAACTATACATGATCGTGCACTTGTTTTTGTTGGATTCATATGATCTATAAGTGTTCTCACATGATTATTCTCATAATTCTTATTATGAATTGAATGGTTATCTTCTTCGCCATGTTTTCTAAAGAAAATAAGGATTTCCTAGAAAGTCTACCACTTAATGTACGTGTCCAAACTCTCATGCAAGTGCAAAAAAAAAAGAAGAAAAAGAATAAAAATTATAAAAACGAATAAAAGTGAAAAGAAAAGAAAATAAATGAAAATATATAATTTATACAATACTTACCTCCTGACATGGCGCCCAAAAACTTAACACGATCAAAGAGTTGATGTCTTATCCCAAGTGCAGGAGTGTCAAAGTAATAAATAACTTGGCAAGACCGGGGGTCGAACCATAGAGAGGTGAATTGTATAAATTACAAATAAAAAGAAAGATTTGAAGATAATAATAACAAAAAAAAGAGTTGAAGAGAGTTTTGGGAAGTGATATTGATGTAAGGATTAAATAATAATAAAACGGATGTCAAGGTTAGAGGATCCACTAACGGTATTTCAAATAAATATAATATAAACTCTTTTTATTACTCAATTGGAAACCACACACAAAGGAGGTTCCAATCGGATGATTTATCGTTATTAACTCATTATAAATTATTAACATGATCATATTAATCATCTTATCTAAATAATACCATACTTATAAATATCATCAGGTATTCATGTTGCTAGCTTATGTTAACAACAAATCAAGTTCCTATCATAACAACGATGTCAGTAAAACTATGAAGGATCAAGCATTTGATGTATCAAGTGTTATACAATACAAATCTAGATTAACCATTTAACAAGCAAGGTATTAAGAATTAGTAAGATAAAAAGATAAAATATGTTAATAACAATCTTTCTTGGATATAAACATTAAAGTCCATGTTGAGTTTATATTATACCTATTCTAACACCATTAGTAAAACCTTTTCACCTTGATATAATTAACTTAACTAAACATAATGAAGAAAAAAAAATAAACAACATAAGAACATAAACATGATATAAGTTAACTAAGTATAGGAAAGGAATGAAAAAGCATAAATAAGAGATTAATATAGCATGAAAGAAAACTTGAACATTACAAAGATATAAAGAGAGAAAGCAAGAAGATAATTTTGATTTGAAAAATAATATGACTAAATACATAGAAAATGCCTCCTTTTATAGGCTAAGATTCAGAACTATTGATTGGTGGACTAAGAAAATAGTTAGTGGCCAACCATTGATTTGGTGGCTGATTTTTGACATTATTGGCTGCTGGTTCTTGATATTGTCGGCAAATTTTTGATATTGTTGGCTAGCCAAAACATCATTGCTAACATCATAATTTGAGTCCTTTTTTCCATGAAAGTTGTGGGTAATTGTCTCAGCTTTCCAACAAAAAAACCAGAGCTCATTTGAACTTCTAGAACCCAAGATATGAGTTAAAAACCGAACAGTATTTGAGCTGCAGGACAGGTTCCTACTTCTCCGTTGTTGCTAAGATTTGAACTTGAAAACGGCAAAATTGAGTCTTGGACTCTTCATGAAAGTTTTAGGTCTATGTCTTATATTTCCATCCATATAAAGTGGATCTAAATACGAGTTCTACAACTCTAGTTATGATCAAATAACCGAATGGTGTTCCCGTTTAGAATTGAACCAAAGCATCTCTTCTCTTAGCCTAGTCCTCTTTTTGTCTCTTCATTTTTAATAGTTAATCACATCAATCAATCCTTTGAATTGTGAGACATACCTGCATTCAAAATAAGCATTTACCATAAATTAAAGATATATTATATTATTAGACTTGTTATTATAAAACATACTTTAGTTAGGGAATTTAATGATCTTGTAATGCAATACGATGATATAAACCCTTAATGAGAATGCCCTTTTAAATACTAATCAGTAATTGCTTGGCAACTCTTGGTAAAATACCGATGGCCGAGATCCGTCGGTAAATCCATCGATATGTATTTTATATATATATATAATAATAATAATAATTTATTAATAGTAAAAAAGCTTAATAAACAAATGAAATTGTATTAAACATTAAAAATATAAAAATAATGTTAAATAATATTCATCTAAATATTCATTACAAATTTTATGTGTTTAAAAAACAAAATTAAACTAGAATAGTGACGGAGGAGGAGGTTATTATTCCCAGGACCGTATGGCCAAAAAAGAGATGCACATATATCATCACCCATCCTTGATCTAATCTCCAGGACCATTTGACGGAGCTGATTATGATTCATCGAGAGTTGTTCATATTGTTGTTTCAAGGCTATGAACTCCTCAGACTGGGTGCTTGATACTAATGGAGAGCACCCAACGGCTGAGATACTACTGGTCGACCGCAAGTTTTCAGCCGTAGTGTTGGAGAGCCCATAGACCTGATTTTTTTCGGGTCCACCAGACGATCTCACCTCCATCCATAAATCCGAATTGGTCGAAGGATCATCCCCATATCTCTCCATCAACCGGCTATTATAGGTCTCTTGAATTTTTTTTTTTAAATCATCATATTCAATTCAAGAAAATAATAACTTAAAAAATAAAATGATTGAACGAACATACCGCGAAGTGCTGAGCACGGTTGTCCACGAACTGTTGCATCCTCTTTTGGCAGTCTTGACTCCGCACATGCGTCTCTACAAACAGCTCCATTGAACTTGGCTAACGTCTAAGAGACGCAGCCTATAAGGAAAAAATAGGTTGCAAGTTAAATATATTTATAAATAACGACAAATTAATTAACGATATATTTCATTAAAATTAATCTTACCATCCGCTTTGCATGTCCGTTGAATGGGATGGAGCCGCCGGTGTGAGTGGTCACCGAACCATGAATTTTCCGGTTCCGGTTGTCGGCGTCGGACTGTAAGTGTCGTGATTCTCCCATACCCTCCTCACAACATTGTTGTTCGCCCTATCTCACTCAAATTTATGTTGTGTATATAAATAATTCATTTAAAATAAAAATAGTACAAGATATAAAATTATAAAAATAATTTATTAAAAATAAGCTGAAAATTAAAAATTAACACCGATCTGAAATCGCTGAAACCATGCATCGATATTAGGTCTCCACTCAGGATGTCTGGAAACCTGACTCCATTGAAACAATGGAATCTCCATTGATGATTTAAACGCCGATGTAATTGTCCTGACAGCCTCAATGTTTGTGAACCTAAAATTAAATAATAAAAAATTAATTAGTTGTTCGTAAATTATGTTATAAGTATATAAAAAAAACTAAAACCTAAACAAACTTACATTGAAAGGTCATCCTTCCATTATGCCTGGTACTTGCGGGTGAATTGACCCCGCTGTGAAGGCACACTGCCTCTGCGCTGTGAAATCGAGCTAAAAGAGTTGGCGCAGATGCATCGTAATGATCAGCACCTAAGAAGATGTCCTTCTCGCTGCTAGAAAAACTAGCTGCAACCGTCTGCTGACGACGTGCTGTAGATTTCATTTGACGCATCTACACAAATGTATACAAATTATTACATAATTTAACTTTGATTATTTAAAAACAATTCGGTAGCACCTCCATTATACTGGAGACTACCCACAGTTTTCATACCTGTAATTTTTACAATAACCACAATCCAATTGACTCCAACAACATCATATATACAACCTAATATCTATAGAAATTCAATCATTTAAAAACATTTGACAGCACCTCCCCTATATTAGAGACTACCCACAATTTTTATTCCTATAAATATTGATAATTACACAAATATTGCAAAATCAACTCTATACAACGTAACATATACAACCTAACATCTATAGAAATTCAACATCTATATATTTTCAACTAACATCAATACAAATTCATAAATAACATTTAAAATTAATCAAAAGAATAAATAACATAACAAACAATAATATCCTAAAATTAAGTTAAACTAATTAAATTTAATTCTATATTTCAATTAACATTTAAAACATAAATTCAACAATAACAATTATGACAATATAAACAATAATATCCTAAAATTAAGATAAACTAATTAAATTTAATTATATATTTCAATTAACATTTAAAATATAAATTCAACAATAACAATTATGGCAATACAAACAATAATATCACAAAATTAATAAATAAAATGAAAAAACTAAAGAACACTACACAAAACATCCAAAACACAAAACAAACAATACACAAAACTGAAAAAACACTATATCAATTCAAAATAAATTTAGGAATAAAAAATACTTACCTTAATAGTGTGTTGATTTAAAGATTTTATCTACAAACAATACACAAAACAAAGAACATCAAAAAATAATCATAATTAAAAGAACAAAATACATACCTTTTAATATGTTTAAAACTACCGCCAAAACAATAAAACCTCTTCCATAAACTAAATACAAACGGAGAGGAGAAGAGAAATAGAGATGAAGAATCGAGATAAAAAATGTACCAAATGGAGGAAAGGTGGGTTTTATATAGCAATTTTTCCGACGGTATTACCGAATGAACATTTATTATTGTCGATGGCATTAAATTCTGTCAGTAATTTTCATCGGTAATTAATTGGTATTCGCACCAAAAATTTTGAAACTCCTGCTAGACTTTTTGATTCGTCGACCAATCAGTCAGTAAACATGACGTTGGCAACTTTGTCGATAAACGTGTCAACCGACCAGGCCTCCGACAGCGTGTGCTTTGGGATGTACACCAATCGTCGGTGCATCTGTCGATGTACCCATCGATGATTGTGGCATGAACTGTAAATTTGTTTCAACTCTCAGTAAAATACCGACGGGTACCAATCCGTCGATGTATCCATCGGTTATTGTGGCATAATTTCATAATTTTTTCCATTCTCGGTATAATACCTACAGGTACCAGTCCGTCGGTATTGCCATCGGTGATTGTGGTACAATTCCATAAAGTTTTTTCAACTCTCGATAAAATATCGACAGGTACCAGTCCGTCGATGTACTCGTCGGTTATTGTGGTATAATTTCGTAAATTTTTTCCATTCTCGGTATAATACCTACAGGTACCAGTCCATCGGTATTGTCGTCGGTGATTGTGGTACAGTTTCGTAAAGTTTTTTCAACTCTCAATAAAATACCGACGGGTACCATTCCGTCGGTGAAGCTATCAATATTTCTGCAACTGCTCCATGTATTTTTATCTATCCTTCTGTTCAAAATCTTGAATTGCAAACTTATAGCACATACAGCACAATAACAAGAACTGACAATTAAAGAAGAATAAATATTTCATGTTTCAAAATATTACATTATAAAAATAAGGTTTTATGGCATGTTTAGTCAAAATTTTCATCTTCGTCCTCAATTAAATTGTTATCATCAGCTTCATCGTACTCTTCAATGTGGTTATAATCTTTTTCATCAACATTCTCTAGTCCATTAGTAGAGCTCAAAACAGCATTCAACTCCTCTACGTCAACATCAACAAGACTATCGTTGAAAACACAAAGATTTAAATTTTCTTCTAAGTCACTCGAAGGAGCAACTCGGTATGGTTCAATGAACTCACAAGCTTGAAAGACTTCATCTATCACACTTGTGTCTTGCTTCTCATCTTGAAAAACCTCGACACGACCCCTGGGTTTTGTTTTTAAAACGGATAACCAATCAACTCTTGATCAGTCCTTTCTAAAGGAAAGGGTGTATGTGTAATAAACTTGTTGGCATTGCTTTGTGAAAACAAAGACGTCATTTACGTTGCGGTGTCTAGCTTTTGAGTTGATTTCAACGAGACCATAGCGAGGATCTACTTTGATTCCTCTGTCAGTTGTGTCATACCAATAGCATTTGAATAAAAACACTATATTATGCTCGCTATAATATTGTAGTTCGATGATCTCTTCCAATCTACCGTAGTAATCAACTTCAAACTCACTAGAAGTCGATCTTTTAATACAAACACTATTGTTGCATGTCTTTCTTCCATTCGTATTCTTCAGTATGAAAGACATATCCATTGACAAAATACTCGTTATAACACATGACGTTTCTTTCAGGGCCTAGGCTTAGTAAAGACAAAGGAAATAGCGATTACCTCCCATTTGATAAACCTTGTATATTAAATACAACAATAATCAATAATAAATGGATATTATGTAATATTGACGTATAATTAATTACATTGCAAGAGATAATGAGTTTGTGATAGGACTTACATGTGTTCTAAACCATGTGGCAAATTGTTCATCTTGTAATTGAAAGATATGAGATTCGATCAGCTGTGAGTTATTGGACAGTAAGTATAGTAAATGTTGCCTGCAAGGTTATTCCAAATTATATGAGTTTATGGTATCGCAAAACATAAATAGTACACTCTTGACAAAGTTTAAGTCGAACATCTACTTATTTAATAAAAGGTCTCAGCTCATCATAGTTAAATAAGACATAATTGTGTACTTGTCTGAACTCTATTTTAGACAAATATCTTCCCCTCATGGTATTTTTAGGTGTGGATCGTCCAAGATTGGAGAATATTGACAAGTTCCCACTTGAAGGCACTTCACTACCATTATCATGTCGTGGAACACGATTGATCCTCGTTCTCAAATGAGGTTCGAAATAGTATGAGATAAATGTTGAGATCTCCTCAACAATATAAACCTCACATATTGATGCCTCAATATGTGCCTTGTTCCTAACCTTTTTTTAAGATTGAACAAGTACCTGTATATATAATAAAAAATTATCAATTAAAAAAATAAAAAAAAACATTTAATTATTAATTACATAACAACTATAATAACTAACCTCTCAAATGGATACATCCATCTGTATTGGACCGGTCCTTCAACTTTTACCTCAAACGATGAAATGTACGGTAGATGCTCCATTGAGTCAAAAAAATGATAGAGGGAATATCATCTCAAGTTTGCATATTGTCTCGATGATATTCGTTTCAAGCCTTTCAGTGTGATCAACATTCAACTTGCTGGAGCATATATCTCTGAAGAAATGGTTGATCTCCGTTAGTGCATCTTATATCCCCTTTGGCAACAAATCATAAAAGCTAATGGGATGAGTGTTTGCATAAACACATGGCGCCATGACTCTTCATTCCATATAATCTGCATTCCTCCATTTTAACCAGCCTTGATATGTTCGAGGCATGTCCATCGGGGAAACGCAGACTTTTAAGTCATTTATAGACTAGTAGTTGTGCATTTTTCTCTAACACGAACATAGTTTTAAAACCCGACCCGATCATTGACCCGGTCCAGTGATCGGATCACGGGTCAAATGGGCTGACTCGGGTTGACCCGGGTCAACCCAAAAAAACACCTATATAAAACACCTCACTAGTTACAAATTTACAATGCAACACTTACATAAACCAATTTTAAATTTTAAACCAACAACATAAATTTAATTCAATATCCAAAACACAAACCAAATATAAATTCTAAAATATTTTAAACAAAACATCCAACAACATAAATTCTAAATCAACAACACATTCATTTTTGTTGAATGAACACATTAAGTTTTTCTGTGTCCATAGGAGCAAAATTTGAATAAAATGTCGATGGAAATGAGCCAATTTCGTCAATACCTAATAAATCATCAACATGCTCTTTTAAAACTTCATCATCACAATTATCTTCAATCTTATTAACATTTATGACATGTACATTTCAAACATAATTAACAAATAAATATTACGTGTTAATAAATACTTTATTTTAAATAATATACTTTTATTATATAATGAATAAATGACTTCAATAATTTATTTTCTAATTTTTCTTTCACATTTTAAGTGATATTTGCAGAGACCAGCATCACCTCTCAGGTGCAGAAGAATTATTTGTGAAAAAATTTATTTTCTAAGATTACGTTACAGTCTTCTAGAATTTCTTAGCTCAATTGCGAAGTTTTTCCTTTTCTTTTTTGCACCACCTCTCGGCTCAATTGCAAAATTAACCGGCTTAAGCAGAACAATAACAAAATTAACAGCAAAAGCAAAAGCAGAACAAACGAACAGGGACATCAAATTGACAAATTCAATCACTCCAGCAGAAGCAAAAACAACTAATTGCGAGCGAAATGTAAGCAGAAAGAACGAACAGTAAAACAAAATTCACAGTAAAATAAAATAGCAAGTTAAGAGCTTTCTCATCACTTTTTTCCATGTCTGAGCTAATTAGCTAGTAGCATTAAGAAGATGAGAATCAAGTTGATGGGGTCTACGCAAGAACCTGCAGATGGGCAGATGGACATCAAAGCACCAAGGGAATCAGAGCTGCCAAGTGATCTCTTCATGACTGATGATGATTGTGGTGGCGGTAATGAAACAAAAAGAAAACAACTTTCTCTAAAGGAAACAGATCTATCTTTATTTGATCAAGGGAGTCAGTCCTCTTCTTGTTCTTCTCAAGTCTTCGTAGTTTCAAGATGTCTCTCTCTCTCTTTTGGGTTTGGGGGAGGGGGGCTAGGCTCAAGAGGAGAGGGTTAGTGCACACTTAAACACGACTACTTCCTCTTCTCCCTCTGTACCCATCCAAAGAAACAACCAGCAGAAGAAGAGAGAAAAAAAGAACGAAAATAAACCCGGGTCTTGGCCGGGTTTGCCCGGGCCGGCTGGGTCCCGGGTCGACCCTCCGGGTCAGCCGGGCCAATTCCCAGCCTGTTTTTTGCTTAGACCCGGCCCAGCCACAGTCCCGGGTCGGCCGGGTCCCAGGTCGACCCGCCGGCCAGGTTTTAAAACACTGAACACGAAGCTTGCTCTTGGTTTTGCGACCTGTGACCTATCACAAACCAACTCCGTATTTTTACAGTTACAGAACAGTGCTACATCCAATCTAGTCTTGATGTTGTCCTTTGTCTTCCCCTTCACATCCATGATAGTGTTGAAAATGTTCTTAAACACGTTCTTTTCAATGTGCATAAAGTCAAGGTTATAGCGGAGAAGATTGGTCTTCCAATAAGAAAGCTTCTAAAAGATACTTCGCTTCACCCAGTTATGGGTCAAACCAAAACTAGAAAACTTCTGCTTATCTGATTGGAGACCAAACACAATGTCACCGTACTCTGACACAACATCAAGCAATTCTTCACCGGAAAGACGCGGGGGCGCAACATCCTTTTCAATTCTGCCAACAAAGAAATCCTTTCTGTTCTTTCTGTACCTGTGATTCGGTGGCAAGAAATGACGGTAACAGTCAAAAAAAGAAGTTTTACCCCCGTTTGTTAGCGTAAATGCCTTGTTGTTCTCCATACAATATGAACATGCTAGCTTTCCATGCGTGCTCCAACCAGAATCCATTCCATAAGCTGGAAAATCATTGATAGTCCACATCAAAGCCGCTCTCATAACAAAATTTTGTTTCCTCGAGATGTCATAAGTCAAAGCTTCAGAGGACCACAACTGTGCCAACTCATCAATTAACGGACGAAGACAAACATCTATATTCCGCCCCAGACTGCTCGGACCTAGTATGACCATAGATAAAACATGAACTTCGGCCTCATACACATCCTAGTGGCAAGTTATAAACCGTCAGTATGACCGATCAACAAGAATAAGGAGCAGCAAATGACTTGAATGGGTTGAATCCGTCTGTACATAACCTAAGACACACGTTCCTTGATTTAGCTGAAAAGTGAAGATGCACACTGTTAAAGTGTTTCTAGGCTTCACCGTCAGAAGGATGCACCATCACTCCATCAACCGCATGATGTAATTGGTGCCATGTCATGTGCTCAGCAGTCCTTGGTGACATGAATAACCTCTGCAGTTTAGGTGTGATTGAGAAGTATCTAAGTTTTTTATATGCCACGAGATTCTTCCCTCTACCAGTTCTGGGTTTGTAACGGGAATACCCACATGTCATGCACTCGGTCAGCTCAGCATTTTCAAGGTAGAATAACATGTAGAAGTTAGGGCACATGTCAATTTTCTAGTATCCTAAACTGAGGGGTTTCATCATGGACTTGGTAGCATAGAAGTTCTCTTTCAGCTTGTTCCCTTCATATAAAATGCTTCTCGCCCATTCAATAATCTTGTCAAAACCAGCCTCACTCAACCCGTGTTCTAACTTGATGGTGAACACCTGTGCTACGACCGATAATTTATTGTGGTTCATGCAGCCATCCCATAATGGTTCGTCAAAATCTTTCAACACATCAAAAAAATCTTGATGCATCTGCATTCGGTTCTTCTTCTACGATTGGACATTCACTAACATTACCTTCACTCATTCTCAATGCATCCATAACCATAACTATATTCCTGTAAGGATTACTATTCTCATTTCCAACTTTATGCATGTTGCTAGCACTAGAAGTTGACCCAATCACCCTTTCTATCATGCTCTTATTAGGAACAAATAGTTCTCCGTGTGCATACCAACATAAGTAATCCTCCATGAACCCTTTGGTTAGAAGATGCATCGTTACAACATCTTGATGCAGAAACTTTAAATTTTTACACTTCCTACATGGACACCTAATACCGTTATCAATAAAATTCCTCGGGATATGCGAAATTAATAAAACCCTGAACATCGTTACAATAATTCATCCTCCGCAATCCTTGGGGTGAGTTCCAATACATCCCTAAACGATCATTTATGACTTCTATTGAACCTCTATAAAACATTAATGGTTTTCCTTGACATTATCCAACAAACTAAAAAAACACTTATGTTAAATATTCATTATCAATTATCAACTATCAACGTTCATACATACAAATTTATACATATCTAAATTTACAGAAATCACAACTTTGCAATAGAATTGATAACAATTAAAACAGACCCGTTAAACAAGTTATTATTTATTTCATCACAACACATCTAATTCAGTGTAATTGAAACAAAATTTCAACAATTTACAAACAAATATAATTTGATAAAATCTAAAACAAACTATAACAACTACAAAATTATACATTCATACTACAAGTTTCTTTTACAAATAACAATCAAACAAGTACATACATTAACAAAATACATATACTAAAAAAAAATTCACATTTAAATGTTAAAACTAAAAAGGATAGATTTACTTACAAAAAATGATAAAATCCACAAGAACGGATGTTGTGACCACGTACAAAAGTATAGAAACTTGAGTGCTTGTGTTGAGAATAGGGGAGAGTTGGGATGGGTGGTTGGCTGCAGTTTGGGAGGGGAGATGTGGGATGGGGAAGAAGAAGGATAAATAGAGGAAAAGAGTGTCGATAGAGTGGGTATATAATGGCTTTTGCTGATGAAATCACTGAGGGACACGTTCCGTTAGTATACCTGTCAGTGATTCTGCCAGTGAAAGTGCCACGTCACTGTACGGCTATCCCGGTTTGAATCCCTCGATAATTCCGTCGGTAAAATCAGCTGAAAAAATCCACGACATCACACCGTTGTAACTTTCCAAAAAAACTGTATCGTCCATCGGCGATACGGTCGGTATATACCGACAGAATACGTCTGTTGGTATATACCGACCGTATCGCTGATGGATGTACTCTGTCAGTATATACCGACCGTATTTTGAGACAGAATTATGTCCGTCGGTAAAAAGTTTTGACGAAAAAATTCTGTCGGTAATTTCGTTGGTTTTCTCCGATTTTCTGGTAGTGTATCTTTAATTAAAATGAATTTCTGAAATGCAATAACTTAATTATAAAACTATTTTTATTCAAAGATTAAAATGAATTATAAGAAATAACTTCCAAATGTGAACCTATTTGCAAGAGAAATTTAAATAAAGGAATAGAAATAAATTTTACAAAACTTTCATAGACTAAAGTGAGATTTGGTGAGGAACTAAATTCTCTTGTAATAACTCTTTGGTCTATAAGTATTTTTAGACGAATCTATAACCAAACCCAAATCTAAAGTTTGGATAATTTTTAATATGAATCAATTAAAGAATATCGACAATTTTTGCCACATTTAACTTTAGATCCAAGTAAAAATTGAGAAAAAATCTCCAAGACTTGGAATCTTTTACAGTACCACTAGATACTGACGTTTATGCTTTATCTCTTCTTCTCTTTTCTTAACAATTAATTTATTTTTTTCTGTTGAATTTTTATAAAATTTTGAGTTTAATTTTGTTAAAATTAATTAATTTACAAAAGATATGCTTTTCAAAATTTGGCTAAACAACCGGTGCTATTAGGAATCGTAGTTAATTTGAGTTATGTATTATTTAGACTATGCTATTTACTAAATATCTTTTTAATCTATGTGATTCTCTCAAAAACTTTATCTACCTATTATATGGGGTTGTTAATTTTTATTTTATTTTTTAAATTCACTTAGATATTTTTGTTTTTTAGGTAGCTTTTATAGTTGTAATTTGAAAAAAAAAAGTTTTAAAAAAGTATTTTTAGTTGTAGTTAGTTGGATTTAGATACGTGTATGGTAAAAATTGTGATTGAAGTTTATGTGTAGTAAAAAATATGTATAAAATATTTGGATAAAATAACCACCCCGTTTGTTTTTGTGTTTAAAAAACGTATTTGAAAAAATTTGAATTTTTTTTCTTTACTTCAAATTAATAATTTTTTGGTATTTTCAGATCATTTTGATAGGCTAATGTCAAAAATAATTTTTTAAAAATAAAAAAATTATTTTAATGCATTTCAGAGTGAAAAGCATTTTGAAAAACAAACACAGTCATACTCTCAAACACCCCACGGGAATATTTACGAATTTAATTAAAAAACATGCAAAAACTGTTGCACAAAAGCTGTGTTTCGAACTTAAGGTGTGTTTAGGAATACAGTGTAAGCCGTGTTCCTAAATATTAAATATTTTGAATTTTTTTTAAATAAAAACAAAGTTTATGTTTTCAGATCGTTTTGATGTACTGATATGAAAAATATTTTTAAAAAATAAAAAAATTATTTTAATATATTTCTAAAAAAAAAACTCTTTAATATGAAATAAGCTTTTAACTTTTTAATGGATAGGGCAGCATAAAACACAATTTTCTTTATTACCAAACATAGTGCTATGTTTTTTTTCTCCATTAATATATTAAAGACTGAAATTAAAGACGGCGAAATCTCTCACTTCAAAAAAATTCTGCATAAACGGGTCGGCTGTTAAGTAAAACTTCATATCCCCATAAAGGGGGACCGTTCTATTTTTCAATGTTGATTAGTCCTATTTGAAGGATTTAAAAAAAATAAAATAGTTCATAAATATCTGTTTGTTTCCATGAAATTACTTAGATTAATTTTAAAATCTGAAGACTCAATTTTCTTTTAATTATAATGTTGTATTTGATTAAGTCATGAAAACAAAGGTAAGAGAAAAATACGAAGAAAAAGAGTAAAAATATAAAATAAATTTACTTTTGAGTAGTTTCAAAGTATATTTATATATTTTCAAATCAATAAATATAGGGAAACATATATTTTGCTCCCATTATTTTTTTTATCTCAATATAATAATTAAACACTACCTAATAAGTAATTTAATAATAATATATATATGTTTACCGAACCATATTTAAATATTATTTTATATTAAAAAATAATCATTACAATAATATTTAATATTAAAAATTACATTTAAGATAATTATTTAGTATGTGATCCAATGATAAAAGTTTGGGATTAAAAAATTTATTTTTTTTGTAATTTCAGGTTCAAATCATATAATTATTAACATGATAGTTATTCAAAACTAATATAATTATTAATTTTAAAATTTATAAAATTAATCATGACATATAAAAAATTAAAGAAAAAAAGCGGGAAACGTTCTGTCGTTTTCGCCTGCAACGAAGAGACGTGTACTGGATTGTGGGAGGAAAAAAGGGTAAGCGGCATCTCAGCTACGGAGTGTACATAAAAAAAAAAAAAAACAAAAAAAAAGTGTCGTTTGTTTCAATTATTGTTCGATATAAAATCGTCACAAAGACTGCAAGTGGGCCATGGGTTCACGTGGCCTTTAAATCCTCTTGAACATGTCGAAAATGAAAACTGACCTGTCTGTGGGGCCTGCAACTACCATTCATGACCTCGACCTTACGAGGATATGCTTATTTTTACCGTGCAGAATATCCATGCATGGACCACAAGGCTGATTCATTATTACAAGGATTTTTTTAAGAAAAAATAAAAATACCGTTTTTTGAAAAGAAAAATACATTTGTTTAAAGAAAAAAAAGTTAAATTATAAAATACAGAGAACATACATTTTATTCCTATCATCTTCATCTTTTCTATCTTGGTATAGCAATTAAATGATATCTAATAAATAATTTAATAGTAGTATATACTTATATAAATGTAGATGGATCCAAACCTAAATACTATCCTATTTTATTATTAAATTACTTTAAAAAGCATCCTCCACAACATTAAAAATCATATATAAGGTACACGGTTATTCATTAATATGGACAGCAAGAGATATTTCGCAAGCAAAAAAGGACATGAAATATGGTGTTTTTGTCATAACAAAAAAGCGACAGATGGGATACGTTCTCTCGTTTTACCCCATACAATGCTAAACACCTCATCACGAGTGTATGGTGTTTAGCATTGTATTTTGAAAACGTTTTCAAAAGAATTTAAATTTTTTTTAAAAAAATTAATATTTTTTTATTTTTTTAAATACATATTGATGTTAAAAATAATATTTAAAAAAATTATTTTAATATATCTTAAAAAAATACTTTAAAAAATATGACTTACGTTTTACTTATCGCTTATTGTTTCGATTATTGTTCGATATAATCGCCAGAAAGACTGCCAGTGGGGCATGGGGTTCACATGGCCTTTTTAATTCTCTTGACCTTTCCGAAAACGAAGACTGACTTGTCTCTGGGGCCTGCATTTACCATACATCAACCCCACGCCTCGTGAGCTGGACCTTACAAGGATAAGCATGCTTCCAGCTGGCTAGTCCAAAAAAAAATATAAGAATAAAATTAAAAAAAAGATAAAATTAATATAAAAAAAATCTTGATCCGATTTTTTATTTAACTTGAATTTAAAATTAAATTATATAAAAGTTATTCTTACATGATTCAATCAACTTCACCTATTTAAAAAAAACTCAAACTAGTTTAAGAATGAAATTATAAATAAATAAATAAAGGAATGAAAAAAAAAAAACCTTCTAGTTAGTAAGTGAATAGTTTTAGAGAGACAATTTCTTAATAAAGTTTTCACAACTTTATCACGTGTGTTTAGTTTTATAAGTCGTAAACCTTGAAAAATTAGAATATGTATTTGTTAAAGGAATTCAAATCAACATAAAAGAGATTAAAGGTTAGAGTTCTTATTAATTTATTTATTTTAAAGTTTTTGTTTTAACCTAAATATAAAATAATTATATATAAATTAAATTAAAAATATTATTCCTAGGGAGCGTTTATTTTGCACCTGTTTTTATATTTGCGGTGTAAAAAACACAGTTAGGTGTTTGGTAATACACCAAATTGTGTTTTATATTGCAGGGCCTATCAAAAAATTGAATTTGAAACGCAGTTTTTATGAAGTAGTTTTTACATGCTTTGAGTTTCGTAAAACTCTATTTGTTTTTGCGTTTCAAAAGCATTTTTTTTAAAATTTTAAATTTTTTTATTTTTTTCTTTACTTCAAATTAATTTTTTATATATTTTCAGATCATTTTGATGCGCTAATATCAAAAATAATTTTTATAAAATAAAAAAAATATTTTGATGCATTTCCAAGAAAAAATATTTTTGAAAAGTAACCATAACCAAATATTTTATACATGTTTTTTTGCTGTACATAAATCTCAGCCATAATTTTTACCAAATATATATCTAAATCCAAATAACCATACTTTTTTAAACATATATTTTTTTAAAATCATAATCACAAAGACTACTTTAAAAAACAAACCCACTCCAATCTATGCAAGTCTCCCATCCAGGCATGTAAATCAACACTAAAGGTTCAGCTTTGTTTTTACAAGCCACGTACGAAGCTAGTTATTGATTTTGCACGATTTCCACTCTGCAGAATATCCATGCATGAACCACAAGGCTGATTCATTGGGATGCCTTTTTCAGTCCATTCTTGTAGTCTATATATAGACAATTCCAAAACGAACAGTGTAGCCATCACTCCATTCAAGATTTTGTCTATACCGACCATGCAAAGAACTGGCACCAATCCTGTCAAAATCCAAACACTATTCATGTCAGCTCATTTTCTTGCATCCTTGGGTTCCATTCGATTTTTTTTCCTTGTGCCCAAGAACATAAGCTTTTGTAGCTAGGGCTCATGGAAAACTTGATGGGTACAAGTTTTTTTTATATATATATATATATAGGGTTTGATTAAAAATACGGTTGTTTTTTAATTTTTTTATTTAAAAATATATAAATTAATTTTTTTTATTTTTAAAAATTTATTTTTAATATTATCAAATCAAAACAATTAAAAAAACACTAAAAAATTAATTTGAAAAAAAATATAAAATTTAATGAAAAATTGATTCAACCATGGCTCTAAACTGTCTTAATAGCAATCTCTAAATTCAAGTGATAAGTGGATCTCTATGAGACCTCATTATGGTATATCCACCAATGCATATGGTAGTTGATTTTCAAAAATTCTAATCGAGGAGCAGGATTCGGTGATTGTAATAGTGATAAAGAGCGTCGATCAAAACAAAAATAATTGATTCGTGCAAAATATCAATTAGGGATTGTATAGTGTTCAAGCATTACCATTCTCAGTGATGTAGATCACAGGATCGTCAAACTTGTATTTGGTGTGGAGCAGCAGGTCTTCAATCCCTTTTGGATAAGCATAAAGCCATTCTGACGACCCAGCCTGCAAAAAAATGGGTTCATAAGCCATTCCGACGACCCAGCCTGCAAAAAAATGGGTTCATAAGCCATTCCGACGACCCAGCCTGCAAAAAAATGGGTTCATGATCCCCAACAGAAAAGTCATGTCCAAAATGTTGATTATAAGACTTATTAAAACCTTACCAAGAAAATCTATTATGAGTTTTCAAAAATCTTTATTCTTTCCTCCAAAAGATCTTTATTCTTAGGAATTTCAATGTGCAATGAACCCGTTGTAGGAACTGATGCCGACCTCCAAGAGACCATCTCGAACGGCGGATTGCCAGCACCAAGAACTGAAGCTACAACAACCCATATATATAAAACTCAACACGGGATTTGATATAAAATAAGATTTAAATCATGATTTAAAGGGGTAAACCTAAATTAACTTTAAGTTTTTTTTTAAATTAAAATAATATCATTTTAATAAAAAAATAATTTAAAAAGTTGATAGTTTATTTTACTCGGATCAGGTTTAGGTCAATTAAATTAGTCAAATTTTTTTATTTTTTTTGTTTTTCTTCAACCTAAAATGATCTAGGTATCTAAAATGATCTAGGTTTTGGGTTGACCGAATCCCAAATCGATTAAGACGACAAGTTTAAAAAAATAAAAAAAAAACCCATATACAAATGAGAAATTAAATGAGGAAAACACTTCGCTAAGGCATTGCCTGTGGTCCAATTGGAATTCCATTTTGTTCGCCTGATCCAACAAATTATTTAGTAGAATTTACGTCTCAGAGAATAATAAACAAGTTCTGGTGAATAGTAAGGAAAATAATCGAGGAAAAAACATTGAAATTACTTACTTGTAAGGTTAACGCAATAGCCTGTCGAATAGCTTAAATTTTCAGTATTGCAAGGAATATCACTTGCATAAGTTGAAGTATAGTAATCTATTCCAATAAAATCAAAAGACCCTTTAAGCATTAAAGATTGTTCTTCATAAAATTGAGGCAGTCGTTCTTGAACGTAGTTGGCCATTTCAACTGGATATCTACCAGATTTTAAAGGCTCCATAAACCTTCAAAAAGTAAAAAAGAAATTAACGAAAACTTGCAATTAGTCACAATCTCCATAAATAAGGAGAAGACGTCATTTGGGTGTAGAACAAACTGTTTGGTGGTTCAGTTCAAAAAAAGAAACTCAAATCAGCCTTTAAGATATCATGAACTTTCAATTTCACCCCTAACATAAACATTTCTCATTAGGTATTAATTTATGCCCATGTTCATTGATTTTTCTACCAAATGTTCTTAAAGACAATGCTAATTTGCTGCGTAAAATATGCACTTTAAATGACAAATATAAACAAAATATTGACAGAAGAACTCAATTAGGTTGAAACATTGGAGATTTCATTGATAAATATTATGTTTCGATCGATTTAATAAGAATTGGGAATATGTTAGCTAGGAACAGCATTTTAAATGTTCAGTTGGGGAGCCTTATATATATATACCAGCCATAACTGAAAGCAAGAGCTCGAGATGCAGCAACGCGGTCTGCAGTAGATTCAGATGATGACAATATCCAATTTGAATTCAACGCGAGTCCAATTCAGATGATGAAAAGGTTTTTAAGCTTGACCGGAGAAGTACTGGATCACAGTCAAGTGGATTAATACGGGCAAACCTCCCTTATTTCTAAAACCTGTGTTCATCCATTTCAGAATTTGAATTTTATGACCTTCAACTCCAGATTAGAAGTACTATCAAGGATCTGGCTAATGGAATGAATATGAAAAGAAATATGAAGAATAGATACATGTTCCCCTTCAAAACTTGGGCGCACAAAGGCTACATGGTAGTGCAGTTCCACACACATGAACTAACCTGATAGACGTCTCTGAACCTGTGGACTGCAGCTGCATGAGCAAGAAGCATATTGTGCCCTACTATATATGGCTCAGTGCTAGAAACACCACCAATGCACTCAGAGGAGACCCACTTTGAGCATCTGCCCGGTGCCATGGTACCAGTGTCATATCCAGTACGTGGTAGCGAAGGTCAGTGGCTCATGGTCACTAAAATCATTCATGCACTTAGAATCGAATAAGTAAAAACATTGGTTATTTTGGTATCATTTGCGGCTTAGTTTTATGTTTTGGTTTTCGAATTGTTAAAGATGGAAACAGAAAACTGGAACATAGTATATATGTTTCGGATTTCTTTTGTTGAAAAGGCAAAATGACCAAATGCTTATATAATTTTCGAGAACCATTTTGTTTGATTTTGAAAATCTTAACAACCGGTTTCCAATTTTTCCCGTTTTCCAAAAAAATAAAAAAAAATCAAAGAAGCTTTTATAACTAAAATAAAAAATACCCTCTCAAATCACCATTGATAGTAAAGGCAAGCATTTGGATAATTGGGAGGGGGGGGGGGGGATTGAAAATTTGGAAAAAAAAAATTAAATTCTCCAATAAAAAACAAATCTCAAAATTCTACATCCCAAATTTTATTTTTGATTCTCCGAAATAGGTTTTTTATAGTTATATTTTAGAAAATTCAAGAGCTTTCTCTAATTTTCTAAATAATTTGAACATCTTTTTGGCCCAACAGACTTTCAAGAATTCAGGCTTTAGACAATAATATTGGGCTTTAAGCAATTTACTTATATATTAATAAAATAAATAAACAAAATAATTTTGGATAATACGCAGTCCCCCGATTTTTTTCCTTTACCCGAATTTTTTAAATTTCACTTCGGATAATTACCCGATTTTTCTGTTCAAAGAATCCCAAGAATTTTACCCGAAATAATGTATGAAAATTCCGATAATTCAAAAACCATGCAAGGGATGGAAGTAAAGTATTCTATAAGAAAAGGCAAAACGAATACACAGAAGGAGAAGAAAACTCTAAAAGCCTTTTTACTGCAACTTCTTTGAGTTTTTAACTAATTATTCCTTTCATTGTTCATATCGTTGTTGGAAGTGGTTGAGAAGAAAACTCTAAAAGCCTTCCTTGTTCATGAATGTAATACACATGCAATGAGGGAGAAACGAGGGAATATTTTAGTGAAGGTATCCCATACACTTGGTCCTTTACCATCTTCATTTGCAGCACCTTCATACTGAAAAAGCTCGCATAATTTAATATATAAACCCAGCATTAATCATGGGAGATGTATAGGAACATTTTGTCTTTACATATGCCCAAAATTCATTTGGGCCTTTCAATTAATTTCTCAACAGATGGAGTCTAAGAAATTATAAACAATATTATTAAAGGAAACAATCCTAAACCTGATAAGCAGATGATGCAGTCCCGAATATGAAACCTGCCGGGAAGTTGCTACGATTAATGGCAGCCAAGTTGGAATCCTTCATGCCATCTTCGCTACTGTGAACCGCTGACAAAACCAAGAAAATGAAAAAACAGGTGAAGAAGGCCTTTAATTTCCATGGTAATTAATTGCCTTTTGTTATACAAACATTCTCTAAACCCTCCATTTACATATATATATATATTAGGAGCATGCCGGGAACGTGGCATCTTTTCTTTTGTATGCTCCCATAGTAATTAATTACCTTAATTACTGCCATGAAGATTAGAGGATAAGCTGCAGGTAGCAGTTTTCTGGGTTGATCTTGGCGTCGTGTGAATCATACATGCATGATCTTTTTCTTGCATTTTTATAGCTAGAGAGTGGTATATATCATAGTTTTTCTAGTCAAGCAAAACAACTAACTAAAGAAAATATTGTTGGTTGAAGCATTTTGTAACTACAAGCTTCTTTGTCCTTCTAGTTTATTGATCGATGAAGTAGTATGGGATTGATTGAAATCATAGAAAAACTTCTAAAATTGCATGTATGTTAGGTATAAGAGTCATGTGTATATTCCATGAACACATCTCACATATGTAACTTCAAATCGTGATATCACCTACCACCTGAAGAGTAAAAATTGCAGTATAGAAGGAAGGAAGGAAGGAAGGAAGGAAAGAAAGAAAATGCTGGTCATCATTTTAGACATGTTATATAAATGCATTTGGATGAATTTCTAGTGGACTGAAAATATAATTTTTTCCAATCCTTATTGATCTCCATTGATCAATTATAGAAATAAAAAGAATGACGCACGGCATGATCAATCTTTGTACTCTTCATAATCTTTTTTAACAGGGCAGTTTGAGTTTGAACCATCCTTGATCGATCTATACCCAACCCAGCATTTTCATTTTAATATATATATATATATATATTTTCTTTTATGCGGGTTTACTTTTGGATTTTGTTTTATGAGTTTCTTTTCCTTCTTTTGTTTTGCCTTTGTTTGGAGACTTTATTCGAGAGCATTATGATTTGTGAATAGAAATTTATTAATTAATTTTCAAGCTTTAACTCAAGTACTGAACCATCCTCCACCTATACCAAACTCAGTATTTTTATTATTTATTTTGCAAATACATATATAATTTTTATGTGTGGATTTGATTTTTGAATTATTTTATGTGTTTTTTTTTTTTTTGCTTTATTTAGATATTTTATTCAATTATAATATGGTTTGTGAACAAAGATTTATTACCTTTTTAAGTTTGAAAATTTAATATTTGGTTTTATCTATTTCATCACTAATAGTTGTTTTTAATAATTTTTTATTAGATTGGTCTAGTCAGTTGACTCGCGCTTTGTTACGAGTCAAATAAAATGTTTTTTTACCATAAAAAAATGAATGTGCATGGAGTTGGGTAATATATCAAGTATAAAAAGAGAAATAAGAGTAGAAAAGGTATCTCATAATTCTCTCTTTTTTTTTCACATATCTCGATCAAAATAGTTATTTTAATATGAACTAGATAGGTATACCGTGATATGTTGCGGACTAGTCAAAATTGTTTTCAACATGAAAAAGATACTATGATGACACAAGTTAACATGATATACCGAATCGATCTCATCTAAGTTAACATGCCAGATATATGACTTGATCATGATATTTGGGTAACTCCATCGAAAGAAAACTGAATAAAACTATAAAGTTTAATTATCAAATAATATAATGTTAAAGGGCGGAATTGAAAAATAATAATTAAAAAAATATTTGAATTAACCTAGGTTAACTTGTTAATCATGTGACCGTGAACACAAGATTGAAATAACCCTATAGAAAGGAGATTGAAAACAAAAGTACATGGATCAATTCCCAATAAATCAAATGTTAAAGGATAAAGTTTAAAAAAATAAAAAAAACATAAGAAAAAATTTAGAGTCAACCTGTGTAAACCTCCAAAACTCATGACACTGGTTATGAGCTCAGGGCTAACTTCATAGAATAAAAATCTTAAAAATTAATGAATAAAAATTCTAAATTATCAAAATGCTAAGGGATTAAATTAAAAAAAATACAATAAAAAAAGGATCCAAAACAAAAAAAAAATAACAATTAAAAGAATGGAGACTAAATTTGATATAAAAATAATTTGAAATCATATTGAGGGATGAAATTTACAACAATTTCAATTAGGAAAATTATTAAAAATAAACAAATAGCAATAAAAAGAATAAGGATCAAATTTGATATAAAAATTAAATAAAACTAAATGATGATGGGTTAAATTGAAAAAAAAAATCAAAGAACAGATAGAAATTAAAAATAAAACAAATAGCAATAAAAAAATAATGACTAAATTTAAAATTAAAATAATTTAAATGACAATTTTATATTTTGAGAAGGGAAAAAAAGATAAAAAAGAGATGACAAGAAATAAGTCTGCAGAAATCAAACCATTACTTCACTCATGAACACGTGCGGCACCATTAGGACAGAGGGAAGCCACTCCAAAAGGCGGAGTTTGGTGGAGGGGCGACTTCACATACTCCACTTGAAGGGTGCAGATGTTATTTCCTTGCTAGCATGTGATTTGACAAATTTTTTTTAATAATATTATGATACTCAAAAGATTAAATCTTACCTCTCAACATGTTTATTATAATAATAAAAAAAAACAAGAAATCTTTAGGATGCAAGTTTAATAATTTTTGTTTATAAGGGTAATATAATTTTTATACTGTGCTTTTAAAAATTAAAAAGATCAAATTTATCTGACGCAGCCTTCTAAAATATTTTTCTTTTTAAGGAGTACAGTTATTACATTATGTATTTGAAATGTTAAAAAACCAAATTGTTTTTAATCAATCTCGTAATGATGAATGTATTATTATGAAAAGACTATTCTACCTCCACACCAATGCCATTCTTTTTTCTTTGAAAGAGAAAAATGGTAATTATTCATAAAGAAAAATGATAATCTTTGTTGGGTGCATTAATGGGCCTCACCATTGGTAAACAGTTCTTGTAAACATTAGCTATGAAACCTTGCTAGATAAGCATGAAAAAACAGTGAATAGATATCTTGGTTCTTAATAAGGTAATATTCACGCACAGAACCAGCTAATTTAACCAATATTAATAAATTTCTATACCTTGGACTGAAAAGAAAGGTACAGCTAAAATTCAAGAATTTTTTCAGTGATATACCTCACAGCCTCTAATGTTCTTTTTTTGCAAGAATTGTTACCTTAACTTGAGCTGGCCATGAAGAACTAATATCATGTTTAATTCTGTCACACAAATCTAACAATAATGCAGAGTGTGGTATTTAAATCTTCTTCTCCTTCTTCTTAGTATCTGTCTTTGAAAATGGCAAGAAAATCACCATTGGTTGCGTTCCTCTTTCAGTTGATCAACTCCTTTTTCACCCTATCTGGTCTAGCCATAGTGTCATATGCGCTATATTGTTTATTAAAACTGAAAGCCGCAGCACCACCACCTCATGTTCATACGAAGCATGAGATTGCTAGAGCACTTCTGGGTTCTGATCAAGATATATCCAAATGGCTGTCTAATAAGCTTCCTGCTGCTTGGTAAGCCAATCAATTAGTAAGTTGTTGAAGAAGTAGCACTCCTTTATATCATAACTAGTTCATTTCGTTCTAGTTCCTTTGTCATCTCTAAGTTTTTGGTTCTTATTGGTCAATCATATGTATTTACGAAGGATAACCTATTGGACATGTTTTATATTTGCATCTGTTCATTGTTATTCCTTGTGAGTGGTCATTGATTCGTAGACAAAAGAGAAAAGATCGTATCACAGGAAATATGGGAATTTTCTCTGCTAGATGCGATGCTGAGATATCTGAAAATCAATTTGGACCTTGATTTCCATGTTAACCTTACCTTCTTTGTTCAATCATTAGTGCAAATCCATAAATCTTTGATAAAAAAAAATAAGGGAATTCTTCAGCTCATTTCAAGCTTTTGGCATTTATCCTACAATTAGTGTTAGGTATCTTGACATGGATTCTGCTTTTTGTTGTGTATCTGGCCATTTATAAGTATTGAATGCCTTATAATTCTGCCATACCTCTGACTTGATTTCCTGTTTTTCCTTCTCTCTAATTTTTCCTTGTGAAAACTTATGTTATATCAAACTTTTTCAGGTTTATTTATCTTCTACTAGTAATTGGCGCATCCCTTGTCATCATTTCCAGTGTCGGGTGCATAGGAACTGCAACCAGGAGCCCATGTTGTCTATGCTTTGTATCCTCAAGTGATTTGTGATTAATTTTGATGTGTAATTATCCCTCGTTTTGCTTCATATCTGTCAAGAGATCCTCTGGGTTTGATTAGCGATTTCTTAACAGTTAGAAGTACTCTTTGCTCCTAGTTGCGCTTTTCGTGGCTCAAGTTGGAGTTGCTTCCTTCATGCTCTTTAATCACAACTGGGAACAGGTAATGTCACTGCATTGCTCTTGATTAGTTGTATTATAGTTCAAGATGAACCGGAACATTGGTCTCTAGTAATCTGCAAAAGGTCATGAAAATTCATATTACTCGAAGGCTGAAGCAAGGTCCAGGTAATCTTACAATTGTAAAAGAACATCATGCCATCAGGATGTAATTTCTGATGGATTCCAATCTTATTTCTACCCTTTTGCTTTCGTTCTCTCTTCATTGTAGGGTTACTGTTGAATTCTGTGATCTACTATATGCTTGTATACCACATGCAAATTACAATTGCAGAATCTGATGCAGGATTTTGTTTTTCAACACAGGTTGTTCCTAATGACAGAAGTGGTAGTTTCCACAAAACCTGCCACTTTTTCACTATTAACTGGAAAATCATCAGATGGGTTGTTATTGGTGCACTTGTTCTAGAGGTAAATCATTAAAAAAATTGATTTGTGGCAACTTTAATATCACTTTGTGTTTGGTAATGTGATTAAATCTTGATTTTGCAAAGATGAATTTTGTACTGAGTATGATGATATAATATCTTTGTGTCAAGACCATCTTTAAGCCCAAACGAACGTTAAAAAATACTCTTAAACGCAGTCTAAACTCATTACTAGACAAGGCCCTTTTAGTATTAATTATAATAATATTTCTTTCATTCTTAACAGGCCATCGCTATAGTATTGGCTTTATACTTGAGATATTTGAGCAGAGTTTCATACCACCTGGATTACCATAGAACCGTTGTTTATCCTGACATGACGAGGAGAAATTCTGAGAAGAGGAGGAACCCAGCTACTGCTGCACCCTCAGCTAGAGGAACACAAGAGATGACAGTCGCAAGATCTACTAGTAAAACAGGGAATAGAAAAACAGGGGGGGATAAGCTGAGATAGTTATTTATGCTATCATTTTTTCCTTAAATTAGTGGTCCAATGGAAATTGTTCAGTGACATTGAAGTTTGGCTGTTTCTTCTTCTTATAAAACCACTAGATGAAAGCTATACTCTCTCATGATAATTTGTGATCCAGCAATTTTGCTTGATTGATTTAGTCATAACTCAATTTTAAGTTTCCAAAAAAAAAAATTAATTTAAGAATTGAGTCAAAACAACACAAATTGAAAATTTGATGACTAATAAAGATATAATTATAAAGTTGGAAGTCAATTTAGCTAATAATTAGAAGAATTGATAAGTTTAGAGCCTTGCTTAAACTTTGAATTAGTTTGATTCATGCAACCAGGGGCTTAATCGTAGAAATATCAAAGTTCAGGGTCAATTTGGTTTACAATTGCAAGAAATTAAATTTCAGGGACCAAAATGAATAGGCATTGATACTATATGGGGGTTAATTTATTTTTCTAGTGATAATTTTGAAAGAATTAAAAGTTTGAGAAGTCAATTAAGGACTGAATTGGTTAAATTTGAGACCAAGGACTATTTTGTAAATGACTTGGAAATCCAGGGACCCAATTGCATTAAACCAAGAGCGAAATTAAAAAAAAAAGATTTTCAAGAATAAAGGGTCTGATTGCTAAATGTCAGAACTTTCAGGGGGCAAATTAAAGATAGTCTTTTAAGTTAGAAAACAAACGGCGTTGTTTCTAAACCAATTATTCATCCTTTTCTTCCTGATCCTAGGAGAGACCGACTTAACCAAAACTGCACCAAATCTGATCCAAAATGTGGATCAGATTTATCTTCTACCAAACCTGCTAGTGGCCTCAGTTTCTCTTGCCCACACGGTGCTTCTCCGATGTAAGGATGGGTCGTCTCCAACAATCGTGCCCTATTTTCCTCAAACACGGACGAACAAACCGTGCTTATCCTCATTTACAGGATCGTTATCCTAGGAGAGATCAGACGAACAACAGGGCATTCTCTTGCCCTATAAAAGCCAGAGAAAAGCCACTCACCAGGGGGACAAAAAGAAAGAGACAAAGAACAAAAACATAGAGAGAGTTAGGGGGAGAAAAAAAAGAAAACAGAGAAAAACGAACAGAACAAAAGGACCAAAAATGCAAAGGAGGAAAAACCCAAAAGCCAAAGAGGAGAAACACCAAGAGAAGAAACAAATGAAAACAGAAACAAAGGGGAAGAAAGGAGCATTGTCCAACCAGTGCTCCATCGCCATCGACTTCGCCTCCAACAAACCAGGTAAGCTTTTCTTTCCCCTGTTTTTGCAATTTTAATTAACTTGTCATTTTGCAAGCATGCGTGAATTATAATTCACACGTGCTTACCTATTGTTGGACTAGTGACCAAGCCGAGTCGGCTGGATTAAGTCCACCCATATGATTTGGCTAGATCCAGTCTAAAAATAGAAGAACTGTTGAAGTCGGCCTAGACGTTAGGCCCAACCAACTTTTTTTTTTTTTTGCTAAGGCAAAACACACCCTTATACCTTTTTTTATACTCTTTTTTTAATTTTAATATCTAGCCAAACAAAAAACCTTTTATGATATCTGAAAATTCCAAAAAAAAGTTTGGGATCCTTTTGGATTTATTTACGAGTCTCTCACACTTTTTTTTATGACTTTACTTAATATTGGATTGTAGACTTATATTGTGAAATGCAAATCTAGTATCCAATACATGTCTTTTTTTTTCTCTAAAAATATAATAAAAATGTGTTTTGGTTTCAATTTAAATTTTACTGATTTATTCATTATGGCTAGAGTCAGAAATATGTACAATAGGATTGAGAATTATTTTGAATCTTCAATATTCATTGGCACTAAAGTCAAGAATATTATAGAAAAACCATAAAAAAACATAATAAAACAAGTACTTAATAATTTAAGACAAAACCAATAATACAGGTATAATCTATTTTTTTTCTTCTGTATAATCAGTCTCATATCATAAAACTATGTTGACTAGTTAGAGTTTCTAATGATTATAAGATTAGATATCTGCTTTTTTTTCAATGTTGATAATTTTTATTTTTTTAATCTAAAAATAAGATATTAAATATTTATTTTTAAAAAAAAATTTTAAAATTATCACGATATCGAGTTGAGTGTAACATCTCTTGTGATGTAGCAATATTAAACAATAATGTAATGATAACCCCAAGAAGTAGGTTTAATGGATTTCACGTGGTCAAGTATGTAATGAGCTTGTTTGAGGCAGATACGAAAAGGGAACAAGTTACCTTGCATGTGAACCAAATTAATCAATGTTTTTAAAGGTAGAAACCATAGAACAGGGCAGGACATAAAAAAAAGGCATTCATCAACATCTGACAGAGGACTTGCTCACACCTCGCACAGATTCTTCTTGTTGTCAGCGATGAAAAAACCTTACGGTTTAGCCAATCAAGATAATGCAACCCCCATAAATTAAAAAAAAAAAAAAACCTGACACCTCATTGAGTGCAGAGGTAGGAGAGAGGTGCATCTACAGTTTTGTCTTCGCACAATACCTGACATGAACTAAGAAACTCATCTTCCAATACAGATTCAGTACTACAGACGACTTCAAAATGGAATCATAATTTAATTTTACAACTACAAATCTACAAACATATGACAAATTCGTGCACCCAGCAGGCAATTTTGACCGTAAACTAAATTACTTTGAATTATGAAAACATATAAACAATTAAATCAAGAATGTACTCTATAAATATTCCAGTTTGTATACTGTAAAATGAAAATAAACTTTGATCACTATCAATTATGGTAATTACAACAAAAAGGGAAGGATTCAAATCTATAATTGAAGAAGCTATCAACTAGGAAGGATTCAAATCTATAATTGAAGAAGCTACCAACTATTAACTCAAAATTTTCAAAGAACACCTACAACTCGAAAGCTTTGCCTTCGTGAAAAAACCCACGACATCTCTGAATACATGGGATTAAGATCCATCGAGATTTGCATGATTAAGACAAAATACATTTCTTCCTGCCAATCCAGCCTGCAAACAAAAAATAATCATTCAAGAGATTCATTATAAACTAATATCATATAGATCAAGATTAAAAAGATGCGTCAGAACAAGATTAGCATCCCTTAACAGCAGATCTATTCCAAAACCTGTTGTCTGGTGATGGCTTAATACAAGACATCCTCGTGCCCAGAAACCGTACGATGTAAAAAAAGACAAGTAAACAGTAAAAAATATTACATGGGATACCTCCAATGCCACTTGTTCTTAAATTTCTTTAAGGGACGATGAAAATAAACTAAGCAAATGGAATTGGAAGGAATCAAACATATTGTTTTACTTACCTCCAATGCCACTTGTTCTTAAATTTCTTTAAGGGACGATGAAAATAAACTAAGCAAATGGAAATGGAAGGAATCACACATATTGTTTTACTTATTAAAAAAAAAAACATACGCTTTAATGAATCTATCTGTATACACAGTCTCATAATGTTCATTCCCACAACGGCTGATGATAATCATTAGGATGATGCAATAACACTTTGCCGTTGTGAGAATGAAGCATTACGAGAGCGTGCAAAAGCTTCAGCGCATCTACTACTTATCTTTAGGGTTTTGCCTTGCAGCCTTTACCACATATGGGGTGTGCGTATATAGTCGCCTGTGCCCGGCAGCTCTACGCTACCACTTTTGTTTTGGGCCGCCTACAACTAATATAAAACAGACCGGGCTGGACCCAGATCAACAAATATATGCATTTTGTTTAGTTTTTAGCTAATTAAATATAGAAGGATGAAATATGATTAAAAAAATAAAAAAATTGGTGTGAGTCAACCCGAGCTAGCATGATAAACATGTAATTTGAATATTAACAGGCATGCCAATATGAGTTAACATGTCAGATTCACATCCTAGGTTATAAAATTGAAATAACATTTTTTTAAAAATACCAATGACGATATCAGAAAAGAAAATAAGCCAAAAAATGTTAACTTCATTAACTTTTTAAACCTGAGAATCTGTGACTTAAATCATAAGACCGGAAGCACCCTATATGAAAAAACTATGAAACTCAATCCCAAAGAAATGAAACATTGAAGGATAAAATTAGAAAAAAAATACACAAAATAAAAATTCAAAATAAAAATTAAAAATTAAAAGAATGGAAGTTAAAATTAAAATAAAAAATAAATTAGAAAGCAACAACAAACTTTCAATTTAAGGGTTAAATTGAAACGAATAATAACATTAACAAAAGGATAGAAAAATCAAAAGAATTATGACCAAATTGTAAAAAACAATATACCATAAATTTATATTGAATAATGAAATTGAAAACCAATAAAAATTTTATAAAATGATCAAGGAAAAAAAATTAAAAATCAAAAGAATATGGATTAAAATGGAAAAATAATATAGGATAAATTAGGATTAAATGATGAAACTAAAAACAAATAAAACATTTATAAAAGGACCAAGAAACAAAATAAAAAAAATAAGAACTGAAGTTGAAATAGTTAACAAGTGAGAACAAACTTGTAATTTTTAGGAGGTAGAGAAAAAAAAAGGAAAAAAAGGCTCAAAGTTTTAAATCGTTCCATCTCCAGCAACACACGTCGCAGCACCATGAAAAAGAGTGGTGGCACATCCAATGATAAGGTTGGAGGACAATTTCAGTTACCAAGAGGTGTCGCACATACCGCTTAAAGTGCATAAGCACCATTCACGCATTGTACACGTGCCAACAGTTTTAGATTAAAAATTCAATTGAGCAAACTTAAACGATGAAAGTGCCCTCAGTGATATTGTCGCACGTCCAAAAAATCAGCGCGGCGTCGGCTGGCGATCTTTCGTTTGTCGTTTGATTTGCTTGAATTGGTTGGTTCGTTGGAGTCGCCACCTAGTAATTTATTGAGGGCTACTAGGAAACCCGATATACTGGTCTTGTCAGAGATTCGCGGGTAAGGGACTGGTTGTGGTTAGGGAAGGTATTAGCACCCCTAACACACCCTACCTGAGGTAAGCTGCTTCGTGACTTTGATGTGTTAAAGAAGTTTTAATAATTGTCTTTTCATCGGATATTAGAAATACAACTTACATGTAAGTTAATAAATCTTGACCGTGATCCAATCAAAATATTAAATCCTTCTTTAATCTTTGCAATTTTATTTATAAAAAATAATACATAAAACAAATACAAACACACACACACACTTTCACTATATCTTTTGTTTCTTTTCTTTTCTGTATTTTTTCTTCTCTTTCTTTTCTTTTTTTTTGCCTTTTTACATCCACAATACAAATTATAAAAATTCAAAACTAAATGAAAATTATATTAAATAATCCAAATTTACAAAATAGTCCCCCAAAACTCCAGGAATTGCGGAGGAACACTTCTGGAATCGCAGCAACAGTGCTGGAACAGTGGCGGCGCGTTGTTCCACGCGCCTCCGCCACGGGCGGCGCGTGGGTTCACGCGCCGCCTAAAAAACAGGCAGCAAGGGGAGATCCTCCCTTCTTCCTCTCCGGCGGTGACTGCTATGACCTGCAAAGCAACAGAAAGCGCAAAAACAACTGCTTTAATCTTCTTTCACGGTTTTGGGATCTGCCTCTCTCTTCTCCTTTAGATCTGCAGATCGGCTCTTCTATGGGTTGCTTGCCTTCCCCTCCGCTTCGGGTAGCTGGCAAAAGGAGGAAGGATGGCTGCTGATCTGTAGGTGCCGCTATGTTCGGGCCGCCGCTCGAGGTCGGTTGAAGGAGGAGCCCGATGGCGGTGCTGAGGAGATCGGGTCTGTGGCCGGCGGCTGTGGTCGGGTCTGTTCGTTGACCCGGAGAGGGAGGCCGATGGGTCGGCTGAGAGAGAGGTCAGTCAGAGCTGGGGAACGGTTGGCCAAGGAAGAGTAGCGCCGCCTCGGCCGGGTGGAGCTGGAGACCGTGAGAAGGAAATGGGGATGTTGGATGTGCTCTGGACGTTGATTGCTGTCAAGAGGGAGAAGGAAGGCTGTGTCGGTTTTGGAAGAGCTGTGAGGGGGCGGCGTCGTTGATGATCTCTTCTCCTGGTGGTAGCAGCGGCGGTTGGGCTCACTGCTGGCTGCAAGAGGCAGATGACGAGGAGATGGGGAAAGCTGAGCAGGGGAGTCTTGTGTGCAGCTGGAAAAGGGGGGAGGACCGGCCTCAGAGAGGGAAGATTGGTACCGTGGCCCAGCAAGAAGAAAATGAAATCCCAAAGCTGGAGAGGGGGGCGGCGGCTCTCCTTGAAAAAAAGGGGTTTAGGGTTAGGTCTTTTTTGTATTTTTTTCTGATGTTTCCCAAAATTGTCCCCCTCCTCTTTAAAAATTCAGTATAGCATGGTATTTATAGGAAAAGTTTTGCTAGGTTTTCAAACTAGTCCCTCAACTTTTCCTTTCCTTCTATTTTCCTTTTTTTTTTGTAAATTTTGATTTTTCTTATTTTTTGTATTTTTGAAAGCGAGCAAATATCAACATCGACTCAATACGGAAAATCAATGATTTTAAAAATGACGCGTGAAAAGTTGAACGCGTTTCAAATGTCTTTGAAAATTTAAATTCTTTTGACACGATGCTAAAAATGCTAAAAACGATACAAATGTATAAAAAATGTATTTTTTGGATTTTCAATGTTTTTTCGCTATTTTTGGATTTTTCTGAAAATTTATCAAAACATGGGTCAAAAATTGGGTAGCAACAGATGCCCCCTCTTTACAATGCTTACGAAGCAAAACTCCTCAATGTTTCGCATAGTAAGCTTTGTAAAGAAAAACTCTAAATGTTCCTTTTTTTTGTGTGTGAGATCCCATCGGGCGATCTCTTTGAACCAAAACCAAAATCTGCGTGGTTGGGCTAACCTGAGATCTCGTCCGCCGATCCCCTTTAACCAGAACCAATATCCTGTGTGGTTGGGCTAACCTGAGATCCCGTCCGGCGATCCCCTTTAACCAGAACCAACATGAGATCCCATCTGGCGACCTCATTAAACCAAAACTAAAAAATATGTGTAGCTCGGTCAACCTGAAATCCCATCTGGCGATTCCCTTTAACCAAAGCTACATGAGATCCCATCTGGCGACCTCATTCAACTGGAACTAAAAAAATGGTAGCTCGGTCAACCTGAAATCCCATCTGGCGATTCCCTTTAACCAAAGCTACATGAGATCCCATCTGGCGACCTCATTAAAGTGGAACTAAAAAATGTGTGGTAGCTCGGTCAACTCAAATCCCATCTGGCGATTCCCTTTAACCAAAGCTACATGAGATCCCATCTGGCGACCTCATTAAACCAAAACAAAGAATGTGGAACAAATGGTCTCATTGTAATGGGTGACAAACCCAGGAAAAATGATGGTCTCATTGTATGGGTGACGAACCCAAGAAAAATGATGGTCTCATTGTATGGGTGACGAACCCAAGAAAAATGATGGTCTCATTGTATGGGTGACGAACCCAAGAAAAATGGTGGCCTCATTGTATGGGTGACTAACCCAAGAAAAATGGTGGTCTCATTGTATGGGTGACTAACCCAAGAAAAATGGTGGTCTCATTGTATGGGTGACGAACCCAAGAAAAATGATGGTCTCATTGTATGGGTGACTAACCCAAGAAAAATGATGGTCTCATTGTATGGGTGACGAACCCAAGAAAAATGATGGTCTCATTGTATGGGTGACGAACCCAAGAAAAAGGATGGTCTCATTGTATGGGTGACGAACCCAAGAAAAATGATGGTCTCATTGTATGGGTGACGAACCCAAGAAAAATGATGGAAAAATGTGATGTGCGGTCTCATTATAATGGGTGACCTACCCAGGTGGAGGATAGAAAAAATATGAAGTGGTCTCATTGTAATGGGTGACCTACCCAGATGGAGGATAGAAAAAATATGAAGTGGTCTCATTGTAATGGGTGACCTACCCAGATGGAAGATGAGAAAAATATGAAGCGGTCTCATTATTATGGGTGACCTACCCAGGTGGAAGATAGAAAAAATGTGAAGTGGTCGCGTTATAATGGGTGACCTACCCAGGTGGAAGATAGAAAAAATATGAAGCGGTCTCATTGTAATGGGTGACCTACCCAGATGGAAGATGAGAAAAATATGAAGCGGTCTCATTATTATGGGTGACCTACCCATGTGGAAAATAGAAAAAATGTGAAATGGTCTCATTGTTATGGGTGACCTACCCAAATGAAAGATGTGATGTGACAAGTGTGAAAAATGGGACTTACCTGGCGAAGTCCTGAAGGGATGATAGAAGAAGGGCCGGAAAACTTGGTGCTTCTTGATAATTCTTGATCGCAGGGTTTGAAAACTCGATGCTTCCTGATTGCAAGGTTGATCTTTTCATTTCTTTGAGATTTTCCTAATAATAAGGTTTATCTCATCTTCTTCCCGTTCCAATGTCTCAACCATGGTTCTCTGTTATTATCAGCTCAATGATTCTCCCTTTTTTTTTCTCTTTTTTTTTTTGGTCCCCAATCTTGCTAAGCTACCTTGAGGATTTTTCCTGCAACAAAATAAAAAATATGTACAATGTTTTAACGTTAGCTGACATGCATGCATCCTTACCTAATTCGAAATATAGGTCCCCCCTCTTCGATGTTCCATCATCACAGGGTGCCTTTGTTTGCATTCCAAAGCTTTATTTGTCCTTCCCATGTATTGACTCATTGGTGTGCTAGCCATCCACTCAGTTGTAAGTGCAGTGCCCAATCCTAGGTTGTCCATGACGATTACTGCTCCTGCTGTTTATCAAGCTTGACTCTGCCCCCAAGTGTGGTGTTGCTTGATTCATCGTGAAGGATTTTCTCTCCTGGATTCTTCTAAGAATTATCTTGCAGTAAAAGGGCTCATCGTTGTAAGCTCAATGTTCTTCTCCATGGATTCTTCTCAGCTTGTCAAATCAGATCATGAAAGAAAATGCGTTGGCATCATCAATGATGTTCATCACCCATATTCATGCGGTGAAGTGCGCATTTAAGCTTCAGAATAGATGGTCCCACAGTCAGTCTTGGTGGTGTGCATATGTTCGATGTTCATTCAAATGCACTCACCTGATAACATATATTAGGAGTCATAGCCATGTTTTAGAGGGTAACCCAAGCTGACGATAATAAAATGCCCTTCAAGTACAGCGTTGCTCATCAATTGCTGCTGAAGTTCACTAGATCATGGAATGTTTTTGAACAATATTGCCCCTGGTGTGATCTGAATGTGCTCTTTCAGTGATTATCTTTCTTTGAACCACATTGTCCTTCGTTCATCGATTCTTCATTTAATCATCTTTCTTTGCCCCCGCCTGATCCCGAATCTTTTTTGTTTTCCTACCCATGATCCACTGTATTGCCTCCAGGTGGTCAACTTTTCAAGGAGTGTCGAGAAATGTTGATGTCATTCTTGTCAAGGATTTTGCAAATTCGGTCGATGTTCTTGTTGTTTAACAATCTTTCTTGTTCTGGAATCAACTCTCATATTTCAAATATCATGTCAATTCAAGTCTAATTGTTGAAATGAAATCAAAGAGATATCAGTTTTGGAAAAGATCTTTTGAAAATCAAGCTTTTTGGTCAAAGACCCAACACACACTATTCAAAATAGTCCTTTGATTGCCTTGTATTTTGAAAACAGAAATGACCCATTGTAAGTTTAAAATGACTTTTTTCATGGTTCTTTGTTTCCATTTTAGACTTTGATTTTGGGGTATATCTTTTGATGGTTTGTGATGAGGTGATCTTCTGTGAATTTCTAGGAAAACAAAAGGCTCAAGTCAAAACTTGAGGATTCATCAAGAAAGATTTTTTTTTTTTTAGCACCAATTTTATCAGCATGCATAATAACCAATAGCTTAATTCATGAAGCCACGACTCTTATGGAAAAACTCTTCAAGTTTTGAGAGCGCCATTTATCGGTTCAAATTGCTTACTTGATCAAAAAGGGCTTTTAAAAGCACATAATGCAGGCTATGGTTCATGGCTATGAAGGAAAGGAAAATTCAGGCTCAAAAGGTGTTTGAGGGTTTCAAAGACCTAGGATCAACATCAACTATTCATCAACTCTCTTTCTCTTGTTGTCATAGTAGAGAAAGTGATATATAACCTTGTTAATCTCAGATATCAGAATTCTCTTAACATAGGTCATAATGCAAATCCAGCTTTCTCTGATGAATAATGAATCTAAAAAATTTTAAAGACACTAAAAGCTTTATCCTAGACATACCAAAAGACATGAAACTTGATTTTTTTTTTTAATGTTGACTTTTGGCATTTGTTGTGTCTTTCTTCCATTGAAACCTTTTTTTTTTTTTTGCCCCTCTTAGAATTGATAGGCATTCTCCTTCATTTCCACTTTTTTTTTTTTTTTTTTTTTACATAACCTTCCTCAAAGTTTTCTTGGATGGCCCTCAATCTATGGCTTTTCTTGTCCTCCCTTTCTCAATCATTGGGCTTTTATTCTAAGCCTTTCTTTTATCATTGATTCTATCAGTGTCTTCATCCTTCCTAATAACATATCTCTCATTGCCCCCAGTGTGGGGTGTGATCCTAGTCAGGGTTTTCTTGAAAGAAAATATATTACCAGGCTCAAAATGGGACTGCAAGGGATAATATTTCAAGAAATGTGAAAGGATAACAAAGATGGCCTTTTCTCATTTCAAGCAAGGTCGGTTAGAATCGATAAATTTTGACCTCATCCAGTGTAATGATTTGGATTTGTAAGAATCATGATTTGCGAGTCCATAACTACCGAATCCACTACATGTCATTATGCATACTGCTAAAACTTAGCTATATGATGTGTGGTTCAATTTTGCATGTATGAGTTCAAAATTGTTTGGTCACCTCATGTCATTTTCAAGCATCGAGTTATTTCTGCAATCAAAATACTTTTAATCTTCAGGATTGATTAATCGCATGTTGGAGCTTGATCAAAATATTTTATAAAAATACCCTTTGAAAGAAGCATCTCTTGATTTCAAAACAACAGGAAGACAAAGGAAAGACATGTTTCGTTGAAGGATGAGATGTGACCACAAAACAAAAATGCAACATTCCACAACAATGTGATTGACAATTCAACGCCCTTCTTGGATCAACTATTCTGGCAATATCTGTGTTTACCGAGCAATTTCGATCACTCATCATTCTGAGGATGTTCTGGCGACAAAATGATCAATGACAAGCTCCTTCACAGATTCCTCTCGTCTTTTGCTCACCAATTTCCGGACTCGATTCTTGCAATTGTTCAATTGAAATAGCTGAGGACCCCACCATGACATCACATCTCTTGTCTGGATTATACCACCTAGAAAACGGTGGTTGCATGGGATTTAACAAAGTCAGCCAAAAAGTCTGGAATTTGACAAATGCTAGTAGTCCAACTTGGGTGGCAGAAAGATGTCAATCTTGGCAAAGACACTTGAGTAGCTGCTGCTACAGTGAGACTTGACTAAACCACATAACTATGGTTTCCCGTCTTCAGAGTCATCTCCTGATTCATCTTTTCACAGTTCTGGAATCCATGGCAAATCCTTCAATCTTTCCTCTCTTCATAGCTTGTTCAATTCTTTTGACAATCTTCATAACATCATGTCAATCTTCTCATGTTGTTATGGTTGGTTGAGGGTTGTCGGAAACCTTCCAGTAGCTAGGTAATCTTGGCAGCACCCGGAGACTTGCAGCATTGTCACTGCCGACGTGTGGGATCACGCGTTGTCTCAATTGGAAGAGAAACTGATGAATCTGAAACCCTTTTGTCTCCTCTTTGATTCCTCACTGACGGTGCAGCAAACAGACACCTGTAGAGGGAGTTCTGCTCTGTGAAAGTTTCAGTCTTCTTCATGTTTTTCAGTCTACGCATGTCTCTTCTCTCTACTTTTGCATTTTAATACTGACACTGTTAGGAGGAAAATCATAGATGATCTGAAACTACTGCTTCTTGGATTTCCCACTTGCGGATCCACAAACAGATTCCTGCCGAGAGAGCTCTGCCACGGTGAAGTTCTATATTTGCTCCTGTTTTCTAGCTCAAATCTGGCTTTTCTGCCTACTATAGTGTTTTACTGGTGCCACTGGTGAGAGAAAGTTTCAAAGCATATGAAACTACTACATCCCCTCTTGCATTCCCCACTAGCAAATCCACAAACAAATCTCAACAGAGAGAGCTCTGCCACATAGAAGTTCAGTGTATAATCATGGTTAGATCAGCATCTTGTGCCGCTGAACTGGAATTGAGCTCAAAGTGGGGTAACTTCAAAGAAGGCTAATGCACCATGCACAGAAGGCTAGCAGTTATTTGGTGCCATTGAAAGATGTGGAGGCGATGAACAATTAACAGGGCAATTGACCGAGAACAAAAGTTGTCATTGGTTATGACTGAAAAGGAGAGGTGCAGCTTCAATAGGACGTGGACGATCGGTGTTCCCACAAAAGATTGTGCAGACATTCCCTTTCCATTTGATGCTCAACACTTGTTCAGGGAGATCTGAGTCTAGCTACTTCACCTTTAATGCTCTCAACTTCCCTTTGATAATGAGCTTCTCTTTGACCCTTTCTTCATTTCCCATCATCTTTGTTCAATCAGGTGTAGCAAAGCTCAGATGGGGGAACCTATTTTTCCTCCCGGTACATGCATGATAAATGTATGAACATGCAAACTATATGATGAACTCGCCCTTCGAGAGGTGACATATGGTCGTAACTCTTGTATGATGAAATAAGAATCTTGATTCTTGCCCAAACTCTACAATGAAAATTTTCTGAGTGACGGCCATTGGGTCACCCACAAGTCTTGAGTTCAAGATGCTTCAAGAAGGGTTTGCCCTTATGCAAAACAATGTGTACGGAGCACACATCCTAAAGGCAGGTTCTATTCATTATGTGAACACGGGTAAGTTCTCTACCTGGTCTCAAAAGGGTCTCATATCTGCCCAGTGACGTTCTTCGTAAAGACAGTATGGGGGCGTTGCAAGGAATAGTTAAGGTACGTCTACCCACCATTACCAAGCAGGCACTCAGATATGAGTTCGGTTTTTCACGCATCTGAACCCTGACCAATAGTCATAGGGCAGATCGCTAATTCACCACCTAACTTAGAAGCTTGTGTGTGCTTTAAAAAATAAATACAGGTGATGCATGAAACAATTCTAAAAATACATGGATAAAACAAAAATAAAACAAGACAAAAATACAAAAACTTAAACACATCAAATACACAAAGCTTAGTCCAATATTGTCAGAAACAGTACCTTCCCCAGTGGAGTCGCCATTCTGTCGCACGTCTAAAAAATCCGCGCGGCGTCGGCTGGCGATCTTTCGTTTGTCGTTTGATTTGCTTGAATTGGTTGGTTCGTTGGAGTCGCCACCTAGTAATTTATTGAGGGCTACTAGGAAACCCGATATACTGGTCTTGTCAGAGATTCGCGGGTAAGGGACTGGTTGTGGTTAGGGAAGGTATTAGCACCCCTAACACACCCTACCTGAGGTAAGCTGCTTCGTGACTTTGATGTGTTAAAGAAGTTTTAATAATTGTCTTTTCATCGGATATTAGAAATACAACTTACATGTAAGTTAATAAATCTTGACCGTGATCCAATCAAAATATTAAATCCTTCTTTAATCTTTGCAATTTTATTTATAAAAAATAATACATAAAACAAATACAAACACACACACACACTTTCACTATATCTTTTGTTTCTTTTCTTTTCTGTATTTTTTCTTCTCTTTCTTTTCTTTTTTTTTGCCTTTTTACATCCACAATACAAATTATAAAAATTCAAAACTAAATGAAAATTATATTAAATAATCCAAATTTACAAAATAGTCCCCCAAAACTCCAGGAATTGCGGAGGAACACTTCTGGAATCGCAAAGAATGATCTTTGGAACAGTGGCGGCGGTTGTTCCACGCGCCTCACGCCTGGGGCGCGTGGGTTCACGCCGCCCTAAAAAACAGCAAAAGAAGGGAGATCCTCCCTTCTTCCTCTCCGGCGGTGACTGCTATGACCTGCAAAAGCAGAGTAAAGCGCAAAAACAACTGCTTTAATCTTCTTTCACGGTTTTGGGATCTGCCTCTCTCTTCTCCTTTAGATCTGCAGATCGGCTCTTCTATGGGTTGCTTGCCTTCCCCTCCGCTTCGGGTAGCTGGCAAAAGGAGGAAGGATGGCTGCTGATCTGTAGGTGCCGCTATGTTCGGGCCGCCGCTCGAGGTCGGTTGAAGGAGGAGCCCGATGGCGGTGCTGAGGAGATCGGGTCTGTGGCCGGCGGCTGTGGTCGGGTCTGTTCGTTGACCCGGAGAGGGAGGCCGATGGGTCGGCTGAGAGAGAGGTCAGTCAGAGCTGGGGAACGGTTGGCCAAGGAAGAGTAGCGGCCGGCCTCTGTCGGGTGGAGCTGGAGACCGTGAGAAGGAAATGGGGATGTTGGATGTGCTCTGGACGTTGATTGCTGTCAAGAGGGAGAAGGAAGGCTGTGTCGGTTTTGGAAGAGCTGTGAGGGGGCGGCGTCGTTGATGATCTCTTCTCCTGGTGGTAGCAGCTTGGCCAGTTGGGCTCACTGCTGGCTGCAAGAGGCAGATGACGAGGAGATGGGGAAAGCTGAGCAGGGGAGTCTTGTGTGCAGCTGGAAAAGGGGGGAGGACCGGCCTCAGAGAGGGAAGATTGGTACCGTGGCCCAGCAAGAAGAAAATGAAATCCCAAAGCTGGAGAGGGGGGCGGCGGCTCTCCTTGAAAAAAATGGGTTTAGGGTTAGGTCTGTCGCACGTCAGAAAATCCGCGCGGCGTCGGCTGGCGATTTTTCGTTTGTCATTTTGCTTTGATTGATTGGTTCGTTGGAGTCGCCACCTAGTAATTTATTGAAGGCTACTAGGAAACCGGATGTACTGATCTTGTTAGAGATTCAAGGGTAAGGGACTGGTTGTGGTTAGGAAAGGTATTAGCAACCGTAACGCACCCTACCTGAGGTAAGCTGCTTCATGAATTTGATGTGCTTAAAGAAGTTTTAATAATTGTTTTTTCATCGGATATTAGAAATACAACTTACGTATAAGTTAATAATTCCTGACCGTGATCCAATCAAAATATTAAATTCTTCTTTAATCTTTACAATTTTATCATAAAAAAAAAAACATCCATAAAAACAAATACATACAAACACACACATACACTATCACTGTTTTTCTTTTCTTTTCTTTTCTTTTCCTTATCTTTTTTTTCTTCCATGTTTACAAAATACAAATTACAAAAACTCAAAACTAAACAAATATTACATCAAACAATTCTAAAATTACAAAAACAGCCATTCAAAAATCCATAGCAGTGCTGGGACCATGTTCTGTGAAGCCAAAGGACAGCAGGAACAGTGGCGGCGCGTCTCCTCCACGCGCCACCGCCACTGGCGGCGCGTGGGTTCACGCGCCGCCGCACAAAACGCCGGGAAAAAGCAGGGGTCAGCCACAGCTTCCTCCCCTCTTCCCGTCCTCGCCGGTGTGACCTGCAAAACACCCAAAAACGCAACAGGCAGTCGATTTTAGTTTTTCTTTACTTTGTTTTCATATCTGCGTCTCTTTCTCTTTTTCTCCGTTTCGGATCTGCTCCTCTCTACAGATCGGTTCTTTTCCTTTTGTTTCTCCTTTTCTGTTTCAGGTGGTCGGCTGTATGACCAAGAGGGCCATTTGCTAGGTTTTCGTCGGTCCGGCGGGGGGAGATGAAGGAAACCGCCGGTCCGATCGTCGGCTTGTTCTCTTTCTTTCTTTGTCACTGCGGTGGCTGGAGCTGCAGTGGAGATGGGAGAGGTTGCTGGCAGTGTTGAGGCGGAGGAAAGGATGGTCTCCTCTCCTGGTGGTAGCAGCGGCGGTTGGGGCTCGCTGCTGGTTGAAGGAGGCCGATGGGTCGGCTGAGACAGGTGAGGGACGGCGTCTGGGTGGATCCGGGTCAGATGAAGAGAGTGATGGGGAGCTGGTTCGTGGCTGTTGATGAGGGAAAAGCTGTTCTGTGTTGAGAGGGAAGAACCGATCTGGGGAAGCGAAGGAAAGGAAATGGCGTTTGGCAGGGGGAATGTGGGTATGGTCTGTGGGTAGCGACGGGTTCGGGGTTTGACTGGTTTTTCAGGTGAGAGAGGGAAGATTTGTGGCTTGGGGGAACGGAGTGGCTGCTCCGGTTTGGTTTTGAAAGAGAGGGGGCTGTGGGTTTGTTGCCGGCTGCTGAAGGGAAGAAGAAAATCAAAGGGGAGGGGCGGCCGGCCTCTGTAAACAGGGGAAGGGAGGCTTGCGGCCGCCCCTGCTCTCTCTGTTTTTTTGCTCCTTGGGAAGGGGGGCGCGCCGCTTCTTCTTTTTTTGGGTTAGAGATAGGTTTAGGTTTAGGTTTAGGGTTTTTTTTTTTGTATTTTTCTGATGTTTTAAAATTGCCCCTCCTCTCTTTGTGTGTGTTGAAGGCTACTATTTATAGGTAAAATATTGCTTGGCCCTCAAAATTTGGTCCCTCAACTTTTTTTTTTGTAAATTTTGATTTTTCTTATTTTTTTGTCTTTTTTTGAAAACGAGCAATATCAACATCGACTCAATGAGGAAAATCAATGATTAAAAATAATGCGTTAAAAGTTGAACGCGTTCCAAATATCTTTGAAAATTTAAATTCTTTTGAGACGATGCTAAAAACGATGCAAATGTATTAAAAATATATTTTTTTGGATTTTCAATGTTTTTCGCTATTTTTGAATTTTTATGAAAATTTATCAAAACATGGGTCAAAAATTGGGTAGCAACAAGGTCTTTTTTGTATTTTTTTCTGATGTTTCCCAAAATTGTCCCCCTCCTCTTTAAAAATTCAGTATAGCATGGTATTTATAGGAAAAGTTTTGCTAGGTTTTCAAACTAGTCCCTCAACTTTTCCTTTCCTTCTATTTTCCTTTTTTTTTGTAAATTTTGATTTTTCTTATTTTTTGTATTTTTGAAAGCGAGCAAATATCAACATCGACTCAATACGGAAAATCAATGATTTTAAAAATGACGCGTGAAAAGTTGAACGCGTTTCAAATGTCTTTGAAAATTTAAATTCTTTTGACACGATGCTAAAAATGCTAAAAACGATACAAATGTATAAAAAATGTATTTTTTGGATTTTCAATGTTTTTTCGCTATTTTTGGATTTTTCTGAAAATTTATCAAAACATGGGTCAAAAATTGGGTAGCAACAGATATGGTATTCATAAAAAAAAAAACACTATATGAAAAGACCAAAATGCCCCTTCATACATGACTTAAAATTTCATTTTGCCATATTTAAAAAAAAAAAAGGGAAAGACCAAGTAGCCCTCTTACCTAGGTTAAAAAAAAATTATCTAAAAGGTAATTAAGTCATTCTACTATACTAAAAAAAATTAAAAGATAATTATACCTCACGCAAATCTTTAATGAATGATGTTCCATATAAAAAGATTTAAATACCCTTTGAATCAAAAATGCATTTGGGTTTTGTTTTACTGAGTAAAAACATCATTTCACTTAATCAAAGTGTTTTTGTTTTCAGCTTTAGCCTTTTTATTAGATTGATGGCCCGTGCTTCGCTGCAAGTCAGGTCAGTTTTTTGCAGCGTAAAAAAACAATACTAAAGCATTGTTATTGTATTGTAAAGAACAAAAAAAATCAATGACTTGACATGTGAAGCCCGAGAATAAAGTATACAAAAAAGGGAGGAGTTTATAATAATTTAAAAATGTTGATATATGTATATATAGGGGGCTAAAATAAGAAAAAAAAAAGGGAGAAAGATGGGACCAAAAAGAATTAAGAAGAGATGGGACTATAAATACCCATCCCTTCTCTCATTCATGACTTGGGAGGTAACAAAAAGAAAAAGGGAGGGAAAATTTTCAGATTTTCCTTCACCAAGCCTAAGAGTAAACACCTAAATTTCTATACCTACACAAACCTTAGAATTTCTACGTGGGAAGACAAACTTGGGCATGAGATTTGCAAGAAGAAAAGTGACGAAATTGCTAAGAGAAGAGGGAGTGGGAGGCCGGCTGCTTGTAGAGAAGAAAGGGGTTAGGAAACCTTAATCAAATCAGAAATCAAACCTAAATTTTCCTCCAGGTATAAAGTTCTAAACCAATTGGGAAAGCCAAATTAAATTCATGCAAGAATTGTGCATTAATTTGAAGTTTGAAAGATTAGGGTCCTTGAGTAAAATTTGAGGAAATGTGAAATTGATTGGAACTAAATGAGTTGAGCATAGGTTGCCTATAAAGGATGGAATTATGCAAAGAAGATTTCAACAAAATCAAATACTATGGAGAAATAGTGGTCGGCCATGGGATTGTAAGGAAAGAAAGGAAATTTTGATAGTTTGCGTTGTTTTCCTTATTGCAAAATTAAAACAGGTTTCAAGAGGTGAATAATAAGGAAATGTGGTGATTAAGTGTGTGTGTGTCTATATATATATATATATAGAGAAGGAATCGATTTAAGGACTGGTCACTAGAGGGGAAGAAAAAACAGAGGAGGAGAACATATGACTCCCCTGTTAATTAATTAGGTGAGCTCATGTAGTATAGTTACAAATTGTAACTTATAAGGGAGAGGAACCTACATTCTAGGTAAGGTGAAAACATGGCTGAAATTGATGGGGAAGTAGGATTGGAGATAAAAAATTATAGGTACCTTTTCCATTGACAAAACAGGGCAGGTTCGTTGCCCTGGTTCCTGAGGGAATTTGGACCTGAAGATGATAGACTCTAGGGAGGGTCCATTCATAGAAGTTGTAGCTGGGAGTGTTAGCTTTCCAACGAGTCCGTTTTCGCCTAATTTGGAGTCTTGGAACTCCAGATACAAATGAAAATTTAAGGAGAGGTCAAGCTGCCACCCTTGTTGGCAGTTTCGGCCAAGTCAATAAAACGGTGAAATTTAACCGTATTAAGGGTAGAATTTATTTTCTCGCCCTTCGTAAAGTGTGTCTTGATCTTCAAAAAAAAAAGAATAAATTGTGATCAAAATTGAATTCATGATGTCCACTTGGACTACTAATAGGCCGAAAATGTGAAAGGATAATAATGAGGAATGTAAGTGAGAAAGAAAAGATTGGTAAAAGAGAAATGAAATTATTGCCATTATTGCTGTTGTGTTGTGATATATGGACTAATATGAAATAATGATGGGTGTTTGTGGTTTCAAGAGGAACCGCGGGAGGAGTACAACAACAACAGGGGAACGCAAGTCGAGCGTCTATAGCAAGTAGGTACTCGGTACCTATATCTCCTCTTGTTAATAATTATTTTAACTAACTATTGAACTATAAAAATTTGGTGCGTATTGATAAGGAAAAGAAAAGGGGGAAAGGAAAGGTTAAATGATGGGAAAATAGAAATGGAGGACTAAATTTAAATTATAGGTTCTTTTGGAGGAAATGAACAGTAACAATGATTTTTGGTAATGACTGTTTCTCGAATTTGATTAGCTTATCCCTGATATGGGAGGCTAATGATGTGTAGCTAAGCTGGTTAACATCGGCATTACCGGTACGTGGGAGGAGAAATATAAAACTTGATTAACTATTTGGGTTCAAAATAGTTAATGATATCAGTGGGTGACGTCGATATCGGCAAAATTTATACACTTGATTAACTATTCGGATTCAGAATAGTTAATGATATCGGCAGGTGACGTCAATATCGGCAAAACTTATAGACTTGATTAGCTTTTCGAGGTGAAAGCTAATGATGTCAAGAATTCTTGACATTGGCATACCCGAGGACCCCCAAGGTAGCATAGAACAATGATTAACTATTTCAGTCTAAAAATAGTTAATGACACCAACGATCGTGTTAGTGTCGGTATTTTCATGAATCTGATTAGTTGATCCCAGGATGGGCAACTAAAGACACTAATGGAGGTTATTAGTGTCGGTAGTAGTCTTCCTAATATGGGGAGAAGTAGTTAAAGGAAATAAACTGGATAATCCTCAAAAAGGATGGTGGTGGTGTGTTGAAATTACATATGACTTAAATAGGTAGATGTATTGTATAAATTTTCTTTCGTGAATTGTTTGTATTTTAGTTATTTTTAATTGTATGGAAAATTTATGTTTTGTACGACCCTCTCATTCATGTCAGGAGTAGAATTTAGGTTCCTTATCCCTTTTGTATAAGTTAGGAACTTAGGGATTTTTCATGTAATTAATTTTGTTATGCAGCAAACATGTAACCTGAATAGAATAGTATACTCCTTATATTATTTTGTTTTTGGAATATTAATGCATTAATCTATACTTGGAAAAATTATAGCGTAATAGCTTATGTTCAGAATGCTAAACTATGTTATGCTTATATATGAAATTTCAGTGCTTAGATGGTCATCTTAATTACTAACTTATGCATGTGATATAAGATGGAGATTGAGAATGAAGATTTGTCCTAAGTATATTCTCGAATGAATAAAATGATTGAATGTACCAATCATGGATGTGATTATGGGTGGGATGTGATTATAATTGTGTGCAGGATAAATTGTCAATAACTTGGGATCTCCCGGTATAGGGGAGACTCTGCCGAAATTTCGTTAAACTTAACAATAAAAAAAAATTGCATCTATTTACCCTTTATGTAGGAGTTAAATGAATATATATTGATTGAATTTTTTTGAGGTTGTTACATGACATAATAGAAAGAGAACTAAAAAAAATGATTATCTAATCCCAAAGAATCAAATTGTAGAAGGATGGAATCGGAATATAAAAATAATAAAGGATAATTAAAAACATCATAATTAAAAAATAAAACCAAATTTAATATAAAAACAAAGTGTTAGGGGGTGAAATTGAAAAAACAATTAACTTAATAAATAATCCAAGACCAAATACATTACAATTAAAAGAATATAGACCAAATCTAATATAAAAATAAAGTATCAAGGGATGAAATTAAAAAAATAAATTAACTCAATAAATGATGCAAAATCAAATACATTGCAATCAAAAGAATGAAGATCTAATTTATCTTAACAAACAAAAAGACTAGACTTTCTTATTTTTATTTTTTTTGCATTAGCCGGCACAATTTTCTTAGAAGAGAGAGGGAAAAGAGGAAGGAATGAAAAAACTCCTTGTCTGAACTCCTTTGTATGCCGTCGAAGAATATGAGTCTCACCATCGTGACGGGGTGATGAGGCACATTGAACATCGTCTTGGAAGGAGGCATTCAATGTTGTGTGGGCGCCACACCTGCCACCCACAAGGCATAGATGGCACCCCCTTATAGCACGCATCAACCACTTTTGATTTTAATATTAATTTATATATTGAAAATACCAAATTACCCCTAACACCATATGAGAATTACAAAAAAAAACCATAACAAAAAATCTAAAATGATCTTGTATCCATAATAAAAACAATTTATTTTTTAGAGACATTTAAGTAATTGAAGTGCATAAAAAAATATAAAAAACATGAAAGAGAATTTTTTTAAGGATTAATTATCCTGTAGGAAAAAAAAACATGAAATCACCGATTAATAACCTTCTTTAATATAATTACTAATAAGTTATATGTAAAAGACTTTTATACCCTTGAACCCAAGCTTACCCACCAAAAATAAAATAGTAGTTAATGTGGATCCAAAAATAAAATAGTAGTTAATGTGGATTGAATGGTGTACAATTCACTGTAAAACACTGTATGTTTTAGTTTTTTTTTTAATGTAATATATGTATTTATATATATTGCTGTCAAACGGTTGGACAAAGAGATTGAAGAAGGCACCAAGAATTTACAAGTGAGGTGAGAACCACTGGACAGATTCACCACAAGAATTTGTTTCGGTTACTCGCAACTTCAACAAAGGAGAGCAACGACTCATGGTCTATGAGTTCATGAGAAACGGCTCTTTATCACTCTTCCTCTTTGGAACTCTTAAGGCTTAGCTGGCAACAAAGAACACAGATTGCACCAGGGATAGCAAGAGGCCACTTGTACTTGCACGGAATAATGCAGCGTGCAAATCATACCATGTGACATTCAAAGCATACTCTTGATTATTCTTTTACAGCAAAGATTTCTGATTTTGGACTTTCAAAACTTCTGTTAAACATTCAAGGGAAAGAAGGTTGATCTTTATAGTTTTGGTGTCATGTCATTGGAAATTATTTACTGCAGAAAATGTGTGGAAGTGAACATGGAGAAAGAAACAATCCTAGTGGAACGGGCTTGCGAATGCTATAGTAAAGGAGATCTCTGGAAATTAGTTGAAGATGATGAAGCGTCAAGAAGTGATCTTAGGAGGGTGGGGAGACTGCTGATGATAGCTCTAATGGTGCTTGTAAAACGAGCCAGCTGTATGAGTCGTGACCCTTCGTTAGGACAATAATTTTTATGCTACAAGAGATTCTTGAGGTGTCTATGCCGCCATGCCCTTTTATCTACAGTATAGCATCTACTTCTGATCTTGAAACATCCTAGGTGTAAAGCTCATATCTTTTATAAATCGTCATGCAAGCAAAAAATCTTAGCATAAAACACCACCTACAACAACGCATCTACAATTGTAATAGAATATATCAAATTCTAAAACACCATGCAGTGCTCAATTTACTAGTATACTACTATATATCCAACCAGTCAAGTACATGCAGAAATCATATCCAAATAAATATAAATTATCAAACAAAATTATTTTTACCATGGAGTTTTGACTATCAATACATAAAAGCTCAAAACCCGACCCAAGATGCACAATCTTAGTTTATGAATGGCGCAGCTTGTATGTGGATCAGGAAGACAGGCACTTTCAGAAGTAGGGAAAAAAGAAAACAAGCATGGGATAGCCCTGTCAGTCTGATAAAATCTTATTGCTATGACTGGTGACAAGATCCAATGCACCAATTAAACGGCCTCTTTATGTGTCATATGAAGAAAAACACGTATTATCTTGTCTCCGAGTTATAGCCATAGAATCAAACAAACTGTGCCCTTTTGACAGATAAGCTGCAACCATCAAAGGTTAATGGCAGTGAAAATTAACTCCAGCTGGACGAGGAAATCTTGGCAGGTGCTCCTTTTACAGTTTGCTTGTGGAATTTTAATTTGAATCCAGAATCAATTATTCTGCAATCTCCCCCTCTTCCAATTCCTCTCCCACTGAAAAAGTCCCCATGGAACCAAAATGATCATTCCTATCTTCTTCTTCCTTGGAAAACACACCCTCTAAATCAAGAAAGTCATCAGGATTAATTTGTGCAATGAGATCTGAGTATGCATCCATCAAACCTTGATCAAAGTCAAATTCCATATTCTCAAAAGTCCCTTCGCTCTTGGAGCTGGAATGCACACCATTCGCTGCTGCTTCTCTCACAGCCAAAGAGTCATCAAATATGTTTTCTAATGCTTTCACAGATGCGTTATGATGACAGATTTGATTTGACGGACTCAAAATTTCATTTTTCATCAAATCATAAACTTGGGGATCAGAAGAGCAAATATTGGCTTCATCTTCTATTTGCTCTTCCCTAAAGACAATGCCTTTTGGACTTGGGCAATCATTGCTGGCAGAATTCTTAGCATCCAATCTATGATTGACAAGACGAACATCTTTGACAACGTCAAAATCATACTTGTGTGATGGAAGGAAAACATGAAAAACAGGGTGTTCCATGATAACTACATTGGCTAATTGCTGCCTTAAAGAGGCCTTAGTGTTAATCTCACAGAAAGTTGACTTGGGTCCCTGAAAAAAAAAGAAACTTGAATGTGAAAAATTGGGTCGACACTTGACATTGTGAAACAAAATTTCACAGTTAAAATAAATCATCTTCCTCACACAATTTCAATTTATTTTGAAAAAAGAGGAAAGGGGGTTAAACCCATTCAAACTAAAACAATCTTTCATAACGGGTTGCTTAAATAATCACACCATAAAAACACCGTAGAACATGAGAAAATAAAAGAACAGATATGTATATCAATTCTTGCATAGAAAAGCGTTCACATCTACACACAGAACCTGGAGCTAGTATTAATCGAGAATACCTTTGGATACTTGCGGATAAAAAACTTGAGGGAATCCAAAGGCTGATCACAAAATTGCCTTAATGGATGGTTCCATGGTCCAGGTTTCAAATGCTTCTCAATTACAGAGAAAAGTTCGGTGTCTTCATGTACTCTGTATCAAAAATTAAATGCCTTAGTTCATTATGGACCTTGCTCATCCTTGATATAAACAGCAGAAGACTACCAAAGAGGAGAGTTCTCATGAAAGATGGTCAGACACCTTACCCGTGGTCATGTAAAACAACATCAGTAGAGTGAAACCGCCACTCAATTGTCCAAGAGATGGATTTCTTCCTGAAACAAATTGATCAGAAAGTAATAATGGTTAATTATTAAATCCAGGTCAAAATATACAACTCTTCAAACCAGTAGCTTCAATAGACAAAGGTCCTATTTGGTTGGTAGCTTCAACAGCTTCAACTTTTCAATATTTATTTTCCTATAAAAGACAAAAATCAGATTTCAAAGTTCAAATGCAATGTTATTTCTCACTTCAGCCTGAAAATTGAGAAATAACATGAAAGAAAAAAGCAACTAAAGTTGGTGAGTTTTAGCTCCAAAAGAACCTCCGGGTACTCAATGGTAAAAATGCAGCTATTTATTTGAGAAAAATAACTCAGCTCGAAAATTTATATAACATCAAGATAACATAAAAACATGGCAATATGGAACCAAACTCGAAAATTTATATAACATCAAGATAACATAAAAACATGGCAATATGGAACCAAAATTTTCATACGACAGAACATCAAATCCCAGAAGATCACCAGATAAAACCATTGAAAGCCAAATTCAAACAGGCTAAGTTACGAATAAATATCAGCAAGATTCCAAAAGGATAAGCTTTCACCAAACGAACCTTGGGTCGTATTGAGTCTGGTTCTTTTCCCTCTTTGACATTCCACTTGGAAGGAAAAGAAGCTTTGTTCTCCGTCTTGCAGCAGCACGTTTAAGGTCTTGACGGTGAGGTGGAAGTCTAGAATAAGGAGGATGTGGGTGCAATTTAGTTCTCGTCCTCCGAGCAGAATCAGCAACCCTCTTGATTTCCTCAAGCAAATTATAATCTATAGCAGGTAGCATCAGAATGTGTAAATTTCCAACCTAACAAACAAGCTAAAAAAAGCACCAAACTTGCAAAAGGAGCTCCAAAGTAGAATAATCAAATAGAATCCACAATTCTCAATACTATAACATAAAGTAGAAAAACACCAAGAAACCATTCATTCAAAAAAAAAAACTCAAGAAAAGAACCCATCCCAACATGGAAAATTTACAATTCGACCACAAACAAGACTCAAAAAGCATTCTTTCATTGAACAAAGAGAAACAGGGAGAGAAAGAGAAGTACCGGACAAGAGGAGATTGTCATCGAATTGAGATAGAGGGACAAAGTGGGTCTGGCTTCGTTTTCCAGAACAGGAAGCGCGTTGCTTGTGAGCTTTGACACAATTGAGGCTGCAAGAGCGTACAGAGCAACCTGGGCATTTGTATTTTGATGGTTTTTCTTTGCATTCTTCACATAATACATTTTCTTGTTTTTTAAGGTCTGAGTTTAATGACAATGGCTCCTTCTCTTGTTGCTGCTTCTCCATTACAAAGGGACAAAGAGGGAGAGAGAAGATTGTGGGGAGTGCTGTAGAGTTGGAGCAGTAGCGTTTACGAATCAGGAGGAGGCTTTTAGGGTTTATAACTCAGAGAGAGAATTTATTTGTGGAGACAAACAATCAAAGGGTAAACTACAATTTCATCCCTATTGATGTACCGATATTCCATTTGCATCTCATGAAGGTTCTTAATGTTACCCTTCTAGTTTCTAAGAAGTTCCAATGTTACCCCTAGTAATTAAATATGCTATTTTTTGAATTTTGTGTTTGAGTTTCTTTTAGGGTTTTAAGTATTTTAATGAGATATTATAAAATATATGGTAAATTCAGAGGAAAAATAAGTAAAAAGTAAGTAGAATAAAAGAGACTACGAAAAATGTTAGCTTCCTAAAAATTACAGGGGTCAAATAAGAAAATCTAAAACTACGGAGGTGGAAATGGAATATTGATGAATCCCTGTAAGAGCAAGAATATAGTCTACCCAACAAAGAATTACATCCTTATAAAAAAGGGCTATTTACAATTTGTGTTCGTGCCATCGCTCATCAAGCAAACAAGCCCTTGTTAAATATATTTCCTCAAATTTACCTTATACAGAGAGATTATATTGTTCGCAATCCAGTCCAATTGGATAGAATTGATGAGTTACTAGAATAACTCTGATGGATTTGTTTTTTATAGGGAGTGGTTTGTTAAAATGGCACAAACAGAGGACCAAATTGAAGGGTTTTCCTATCAAAACTTTGCTAGTGTTTTATTAAAATTTATAAATATAAAAAATATTCAATGGTGTAAATGATTATCCTTTTTCAAATTGAGATTTTTTATTTTCAAATATATACATATATATATATATATTATTCTACATGTTTTTTTTATAATACATAACCAAGTAAAAAAAATATTATACAGAATAAAAACTCAGCTTGTTTCCAAAACCAGGGAAGAGTTGGGTATGGATGTTTGATATAATGATAAATTGAAGAATGATTCTTCTTTTAAAGATAAATTAGAAGCAATTAGAAGTGTAAAAAAAGAAAATTGGTGTGATTCGGCAGACCCGGTAAGATCCGGTCAAAAACTTGATTGTAACTCGTTGACTTTTGTTTTTTTTTTTACTAAAACAACGTCGTTTTGATTTAAAAAAAAATTGACCCGGTCGAAACCCGGATTTTAGACCGGGCCGGATCTAAAAATTAAAATTGAATTTTGATTATTTCGGTTGAATCAAAATAAATTAACTTTAAATTAATTTTTTAACAAAAGTTGAATTAACTAGATTCTAATCAACGCCATAAATTTTACCAGTTTAATAATAACATTGGAAAAAACAGAGTTAGGAAAAGATTACATCACAGATCAAATTAGATGGATGGAGAATGCTTTGATTCTCCAACATCGAGTAATATATGTATATTATAAAGTATGAATTCATACTTTATTCTCAATGGTCACACTTTCCATGTCATTGTTCAACGACAGCATCAATGAAGTGTTCTTGAGAATCATCCGCCATGAACAAGTGCTCTTTATTAATAAAATCATAAATAGATACTTTACTATAAAAAAAAATAATTACTTTTTATCAGCAATGATAAAATAGATTCTTGTTAGGTAGTAGGAATGTGCCGACAAGTTGGGTTTAGGTGTTACCACACCCACCTATCCCAATGGGAACGGGGGAGTGACTTTTACCCCTCTAAGATTTACTTGCCAATAATATAAATAATAGAGCTTTTTTTATTAAAATTATGAACATAAACATGTGCTAAAAATTAACAAAAGAAAGGAATAAAAACACACATTACTCGGATAATAACTATTAATAATTTTTTTTATCAAATATAAAAATATAATAAATCAAAATAAAACAAGTTAGAAAGCTGATAAGTCATATATACATACATATAAAATCCAAGAAAAAAAAAAACATGTTTCCATTCATCAAAAAAATATAAGAAGATAGCTACCTAGAAAAAGAATCAAAAGTATCATGTTGATTTGTTAAGAATCTAGAATTCAGCGGGTGTCAAAGATAATCAACAAAAAAAAAAACCATCAAAAAAGAAATGTTAAATAGGTGATAAAAATATTTTTATATATTAGAAATTTTTTTTCCAATTTTTTTTATGTTTTTTTTTATATTAAATAAGTATTACTAGTTATAGCCCAAGTACAATAATTTCTTCCCTTAAACGGGTCCATAATATAGCCATCCTCGATTAATTTGCATAATTGCAATTCTTTAAGCAAATCAATTTCTTAATTGCAATCTCCTCCATGAACTTTAATTAATCACCAAGACCACATTGCTCCAAATTAACGTTTAAATCATTAATATCACAATACTTAACAATCATTGATCATCGTTGTACTCAACGTTAAAATTGACAATCTAACTTGCAACCCAAAAACACGAGCCATGTGTCTTAAAGAAGTAGGATCATGAAGAGTGAGTTCTAGTCCTTGAAGTTTACCAAACCTAGTTAACTAATCATTATAGTGTTTTTTTTTATTGTCCCTTTATTCTTAAATTCACTTATTATCTAGTCCCTTTGTCAATTCTATGCCTTTCCAATTTATTTCTTTTTCTTTTTCATTGGAGGAAAATTGCAAGTTTGGAATAAAAATACCCATAAATACCCGTTAAAAGATGATAAGAATACTTTGGAGTTTTTCAATATCAATAAATTGATTATTTTACTCATATGCTTTTCAATTTTAAAAGAGAAAAGATATTTCAAAATGGTTTCGTGAATTAGAAAAAAAGTATTATATAAATATAGTTATAATACCTGATCTAGTTCATTATTTGATGGATATGTCTACCTAAATCAATTTAAAATTATGTTATTTTAGTTTTTTTAAAAAATAAAAATAATTTTAGAGCTTTTTAAAAATTAATCCAAGTCTTTCTCAGGTCAATCATATAACAAGTTGACCTACCAAACTTACTCGATCGAGTTTTAGGTCCCAGTCTAATTTAATATAAAATCTAGTTTGAGCAAAGTCTTGAAGTTAATGAATTACTGAGTTAATCCGTCGGGTTAGCTTGAGATTAATAACAATGTCTATAATTTAAAGCTCATCATGTTCATAAGAAATGATGGGGACTAATTAGTTAATATTGAAAAATTATAGTGACTAAATTATCGTTAACTCCAACATGAAAGCAAATACCACCATATTCACATTAGCGGGCAAGTCACGTTTACGCACTCCTAATAACCCGAAAGCTTCAGTCAAATTCTCCGCCCACAACCATTCACCACCACCATCACCACACACACACACACACACACACACACACACTCATTTCTGTATCTACACATCTCTTTTTTCTCTATTTAAATACCCCTCCAAAGCCTAGCCTTAGCTGCCCATTTTCCGTCTACCTCTCTCTCAAAATTCCAAAAAAGAAAAAAAAAATTATGTTTCTTATGTTTTGAGATCCAAGAGGGAAAGTCTCAGATCTTTAAGTTGAGAGAGTCAGTTTAAGCTAATATTCTTTAACAATCTTATCTGATTCTCTCAGGTACATTCTTTTCTTTTCTGGGTTTCTTTTTCTGTTTTAGTCGTTGATATGTAGTTTTTTTTTTCTTTCGAAATATTTTCTTAGCAATATAGGGCTTGAGATCTTTGATTTATAATTGGGTAAATGGATCGATCTTGTGTAAAGTGATATGTGCTTTTTTGAGAGTTGAATGGCAGATCTTGAATTGGGATATATCAGATCCATTTTCTAGTACATGATTTACGTATGATTTAATTTTAGTGAGTTGGAGCTTGAGAGTTATACTGTTGGATCTTAAACAATGGCATGTATGTGTCTTTGTGGGATTAATATTGAAAGATTGTATTTTTCTTAATTGTGTACTCAATCATGAATTATGGAAAAATTGGACCTTTATGATTAATGTGATGGTGATGATCATTTGAATAAATTAAAAATGAATGTCATTGTTTTGCTTAATTATCTATCAATGGGTTTGCTTCTTTTCTTTAGTCAACTCAATCTATTCAACTTAACTAGTACTATCATCAATGTAACGTCGTTGGCATCTTGTTTTTTTTTCGTTTTCATTGTGGGTTTTGTGTGGTGGTGTAGCCATGTAATTTTGAAATGAACTACTGTGGTTGAGCTGAGAGTGGCGCTGTGTAAGCATGAGAATTACCTCGTGGCAAAACTATATTTGTATCAACTAGTGCTAACATCAATTTTAATATGGTTGTCATCTCAAATATTTTTTAGGCAACATAGTCTGTGTAAACAGTTGATTTCAAATTTACACACGCTCGCCATGTAATTTTGAATTAAATCATACGTGTGGATTATGCTTTGAGTGTTTTCTGTGGTGGTCTAGCCATGTAATTTTGAATTGAACTACTGTGGTTGAGCTGGAAGTGTCTGTCTGCAGACATTAGAAATGCCTCACAGCATGATTGGAGTTATATGTGTGGATTATGCTTAGAAGTTCATGGTCTTTTGGTTTATTCTTATCTTTAGAAATTCTGTGGCTTTAATGCTGTTTCTCAAACAACAATAATGCACTTTGTTTTGGATCGCTTATATTTGGTTTTCACATGATATAAATGTTAAATTCTAATTTCTTTTTTCTTATAAATGTGTGCAGTGTTTTTTCTTCCACTTTTTTATTGAACATGTGGAGGTTCAAACATTTTACTCAAAAAAGAACCAGCAGGCCTTGAAGGTCGCTATGTTGATGTTGGCAATCTTAAGATTCATATTCGAAATGCCATTGCGGAGGGAGGATTTTCCTGTGTATATTTAGCTCGAGATGCTGTGCATGCATCAAAGCAATACGCTTTAAAGCACATGATATACAATGATGAAGAATTGTCAGACTTGGTGATGAAGGAGATCAATGTGATGAAGGCGCTCAAAGGGCATCCTAATGTTGTTACACTTTATGCACATACCATCTTAGATATGGGAAGAACAAAGGAAGCACTCCTTGTAATGGAATTTTGCGAAAAATCTTTGGTTAATGTGCTGGAGAGCAGGGGAGCAGCATATTTTGAGGAGAAACAAGTCCTTTCCATATTTAGAGATGTCTGCAATGCTGTTTTTGCTATGCACTCTCAATCTCTGCCAATCGCTCACCGGTAAAGTTCTAAGATATTTAATTTTAATGTCTGTTAGTGTGAATTCATCTTTCCAAAAATATTTAGTCTTTAGAGGATCTGCATTCCACTTTATATTGTTCTCTTGCACCGATGGTTGCACCAATGGTAGCTATTGCTGTTTCTGACTGTATTGGGTGGACACTTTGTTTGTAGTTGGCACTCTGGTATCCATTAGCTTAATGTGGATTAAGTAAATTTGATTTTAAATACTTGTAGATATGAGAGTGCAATCTCTGAGGCTGACTATATTTTATTACTTGTGTCTGTGTTCTTATGACCTGAGAAACTGGGAATGTAATCTAAATTTTGATAAACTCATTGAACTCAACAAGCCTTAGTTTGAGATTTTAATATTTTATCGAAGTATCCTGTATTAATAATATTCACCCCTTTCCAAGTTACCTTATTTGATAATGCTAAGTAAGTTTTTAGCAACCAGTTCACTCTTCACAATTTTCAGAGATTTGAAAGCTGAGAATCTTTTGCTGGGGCCTGATGGATTGTGGAAATTATGTGATTTTGGGAGCACCTCTACAAATCATAAACGCTTTGAGAAGCCTGAAGAAATGGGTATTGAAGAAGACAACATTCGGAAGCACACAACACCTGCCTATAGAGCCCCTGAGGTTGAAGGAGATCTGTGCTTCGAAACAAAAATTTCTGAAATTTTGTGTTTTAAGTGTTTGATTTATGTCTTTCCTCCTTTTCTTGACTTAGATGTGGGATCTGTTGCGGAGAGATCTTATAAATGAGAAGGTAGACATATGGGTAAGTGGATTGGACCTTATATTTCTATTGAAATTTGGTAACCTTTAAATTTTCCCTTCCCAACTGATCCAAAGTTGCTCTGCCGTTACACAGGCTCTTGGATGTCTGCTCTATCGCATATGCTACTTCAAGAGTGCATTTGACGGAGAATCAAAGCTGCAAATATTAAATGGGAACTATCGCATTCCAGATTTGCCCAAATACAGCTCGCCAGTGACAGACTTGATCAGAGACATGCTTCAAGCATCACCAGATGACCGACCAGACATCACGCAGGCAAGCGCTTTGCTTGATTGGATACTCATCTCCATAAACTTAGGTTAGTTTTAGATCATCTACATCCATGGAAGTTTCTGGTGCAGAGATTCTAACATTCTGCTTACTGATCCTGGGATTTTCCCATGGAAGCAGGTATGGTTTCGCGTTAATGAGCAGCTACCAGTTAATATGCAGAAGTCATTGCCTGATGGACCACCTGAAATGCAATCTGCTGGTATACATGGAGGTGAGGGCATTTCCCATGGATAAATCAAAGTTTTGTTTTTCTGTAGAGTTATCCTTTCCCTGATTGATTTATCTGATATGAAATTAAGTATCAGGTCTGAACTTGGTTGAATTCATTCCGAACTTTTGAATTTTAAAATATAAGATATCTTGGTTACATTTGAGTAAATTTGAAAAGTTTTAGATGTTTTTTTAATTGAATAGCCAAATTGTTTTTGGTTTAAACCTTGCTAAATGTGGAAATGATTAATATAATAGGTATTGCAAAAGCTGCAAATAGGTCGCCTCCAATGCCTCAAAGAAGTCCACCACCTCCTCCTTCATCTGGAGGTGGGGGACAGCTTGGTGCTTTCTGGTCAACGCCTCATGCAAAGGATTCACTGTTTGTCGAAGACAAGAGCAGACCTAAATTTGATGAAGAACCTAGCCATAACACATCACAACAAGATAGGAATCAGTCAGAGAATCGCAGTTTTCCCAAAAACGCTAGCCCTGCAAAGCAGGAAAATGTACATAACATTGTGGCTGGTAGGAGGAATGTGCATAATAAATCACATGTGCCTGAGGATGGTGCTTCCAAGGACTTTGAATTAACTTTCTCTCAGAAAGTTATGGATCATGGCATGGAGAGGCCAAAAGCATCAAAACCGGCTGCTACTCATTTATTTCAAGATGAGGCTTTTAGTACTTTTGTTGCTGAATTTGATAGCAATAAGCTCAACTCAAGAGTTAGTAATGACAAAGAAGGAAAGGAAGAAGCACTAGAGGCTGAAATAGAGAGGCTTAAAGAGCAGCTGAAGCAGGTAAACTCTGAGAAGGCCGAAATAACTTCAAAATTTGAAAAGCTATCTGCCATTTGTCGATCTCAGAGACAGGAGATACAGGAGCTCAAGCAAACACTAGCCGCAAGAACTCCTTCGCCGAATAAATATCAAGCCTCATCTAGAATTCAACCATCTGCAAGTCCTCCGGTATTATTTTCATTGATGTTTTCACCATTGTAGTTGTTATAGAGATCCATTTGTCTTCTTTTTTTTTACAATATTTAATCTCATCCCAGCAAGAAAAATCTGACTGGAGTACCCCAAGCCCAGAGTCAAAGTCATGGCAAGCATTTGCAGATGATAACAAGTCACGGCAGAAGCCTGTTTCAAAAGGCAACAGTCCACAGTCTGTTAGAACCAGAAACGCACACCAGAATAAGCAGGCTGCTGAATTAACATCTAATATTGATTCGTGGGGTTTTGGATCGGAGAGTTTTACAGCTGTACCTGCTGCCAGCTCTCAAATTTCAGGGTCTAATACTGAAGCACACTCAGGTGGGTCAAAGATTATGGAGAGCAAGCCAGCTACTCAACCTGCTGGATGGGCTGGTTTCTAGCTCAAGTCATTTGTGAAGCTATATAAGAAGGTATACTTACATTAGAACCATTATGTTTTTCCTAAGAGATAAATACAGGGAAAAGTGAGAAATATATGGCTTTCTGGGCTTGTGTGTTGTATTGAGTGCTTCTGTTTGTAGATTCACATTTTTCTATAAAGCATTTGAACATGTTCTCTGGATTAGAGGCAAACTACAAATATATACTTTTCTGCATGTCTCAATTGTTGGGTGAAAAATGTTCTTGTCAGTTCTTTTGTTGCTATTGTTTGGCCTGTTGCAAGCTGTCAGATTTTATTTTTACTCCTTCGTGTGCAAAATGGGATTGCTTCAGTTATGAGACTGAATATGCAGAGGAAGGACTAACCTCGTCGAGTGGCTAGTTTTCAGTGGTGGATTTGGCCGATAGTTCCTTGTGGTCATAACCTAGGTTTGCATTTCAAGTTAATGAATTGCATGGAGGGAAGTTGGCAGGTCAGGAAACCAGAATGCTATGCTTAGTGGTCCTACACAGTCACATGGAGACAAACGTTTTGCTCCTTGATGTTTTTATTGAAAGGATGTATTTAGTTTTTGAGTAAATTATTATTTATTCTGTTTTTTTTTAGCAAAATAATTAGTTACTTTTCTTTCCAAAATATTCTTGTCTATATATTAATTGAAAGAAACCTAAACGGCTATTTTCTAGAAAACTAACACAGCTTTTATCGAGTTGTGGTAATGAAACTAGACGGATTAATTATTATTTCGGTGAAAAACTTGGGGAATAAATCATTATTTGCTCTTAGTTTGCATAGATACAATAATGGCTGCATTAGAAAGGTAGGGGTATAAAGGCAGAATGCTTGTACTTGATAAAATGCTGCAGTCGTCTGAAAACCTTCGTCTCCCACCCCCATTTCGGTTGCCCTCATTTCTGTTGTGTACTGTTTTCGAGCTAAGTATGGAGTGCATGGGTTTGTAATTAAAGTTTTGTTTGTTTGTCGTTGAAATTTGATTTTTATTTTTGTTTTAAATTAAGTTTTTAATGTTTTTGTATTGTTTTAATGTGGTAATATTAAAAATAATATATTTTTTAAAAAATATTATTTTAATATATTTCTAAATAAAAGAAATATTTTAAAAAACAATTTCTACGTGCTTTCGAACACCATCAACAAATACACCCCACTATATTTATGTTGAGATCATGTGATATTTTAGCTTCCGTTCTTGCCAAAAGAAATCAATACGCAACTTCTAGCTAATTTAGAGTTCATGTACTGACAGGATGTTGGTGTCATAAAAATAGAATAAAAATTAAAAATGAGATTCTTTGGGTGAAGAAAAAGAAAGAAAAGGTCAATAAACTCCTGAAGATGAAAACAATCATTTTTAAAAGGTCAATAAAGAAGGCATAATTCTAACAATCTTAGTTTTGTACATTCTGTATGATACCATTTGACAGATACGCTTTGATCGAACTGTAAGGAGATAAAAGTATTGCTGCCATGAACTCTCTGATTCCACTGCTTCCAAATGCCATATATAGTTGCAATCCTAGCCAGCACAGAATGAAATGATCTCTTCTTCAAGTGTCCTGCAGCCAGCATACAGATGCATCTCATATATGGCTTTCAACAATGTTGGATTTGGCCATTAACTACTCAGTTTCTCTGTATTTTTGCGTTTCAAAAGTGTTTCTGAAAAAAATTAAAATTTTCTTTATTGATTTTATTATTTTTAATATTGAGCTGGTTGAGAATTACAATTTTAGATTTCCTCATGAAACACTATAGATTGCTACAGTGTTTCACTGCTTGGTTTTTTTCTCTTTTGTTTTTTTATGATTTTTTTCAAAATTAACCTTGTCGATTTTATTTTTTTAATATTAAACTGGTTGTGAATTTAGCTTTATACTTTTTTCCTTGAAAATATTGTGAATTGCAACAGTTTTTCTCCATATATTTTTTTCCACAAACCCACAACAACGCACAAGCTCGCGGCATCGCGCGGGCATGGCATCTAGTGTGTGTGTGTGTGTGTGTGTATATATTGTGAAATTGAAAGATTCCAAAATTCTATTTTTTCTTAACATCAGAGCGATATGTAAAATCATTCTTTCTTTTCCTTTAAATTAATAAAAGTTGTTATTGTAACAATAACAACAAAAATAGAAGACGATGACAACACCTGCCGATTTAGTGGATCAAAATCAACAAGGTATTATTACTATCCTTAAAGATTTAACTACAAGAATGACTTAGGCTTTGACTCAGAATCAGACCCCAACCTTAGCAGTGACATATGATGTTGCTTCTACATAGATTGATATCAAATTTGATGGTACATGTTAAAACAATTCAATTAACACAAAAATAAATACGAACATGAAAGAGAAGGAAGCTAGAATTCTCCTCAATTGATTTGTATTATTGTTCTTGCTTTAACCTAAATACAAAGAGCTCATATATAGGTTAAGCTGAAAATACTATTCTACCCTTAATAAATAAAACAAGATAAATATATTATTTAATATCTCTTTTCAAACTCACGATGCGGCAACTACAAGCATCGAGAGTTTGCCAACTAGAAAATAAAAACGAGAAATGGAATGCGACTTGGTAAAGAAATCTGCAATCTGCAAGGAAGAAGAAACAAAAGGCAAAGTAATGGTGTCATGCTTGCATGATGACAAGTAAGATGACAATCAATCTCAATGTGCTTAGGTCGTTCATTAAAAACTGAGTTGTGAGCAATCTGAATAGAACTCTGGTTGTCACAATACATAGGAGTAGGATGAGAAAGTGAAACTCCCATATCCGCAAGTAATCAACGTAACCAAATAATCTTTTTAGTAGTAGATGCCATAGCACAATATTTTGCTTCGGTTGATGATTGAGAAATAATAAATTGTTTCTTCTAAGAGATGAGAGAATCACGTAAAAAGATACAGAAACCAGTAACCGATTTGCGATATGTGGGATCACTGCTACGATCAGCATCAGAGTATGCACGCAGCTCCAAGGAAGAGGTGGATGAAAGAAAGAGGCTCTGAAAGACTGTACCTCAAAGATATTGTAAAATACAAAGAACAGTTGTCCAATGAATAGTAGTAGGAGAAGCAACAAACTGGCTAACAACATAAACAATATATGCAATATCTGGACGAGTAATGGTGAGATATACCAAGCTCCCAACAATAGTACGATATAAAGTAGGATTTGTCAAAGGTAAACCATTAGAAGAAGAATATTGCGTTAACTGCAATGAGAGTGTCTGTAGTCTTATTATCATTAAGTCTAGCCCGCTCAAGAATATCTGCAACATATTTCGATTGAGAAAGAAGGTAACCTCTAGGTGAGTAAGCTACCTCAATACCTAGAAAATATCAAAGAGAACCCAAATCCTTCATTTCAAACTGTCTAGCCAGTTATGTCTTTAAAACTAAGATACCATCAAGATCATCACTAGTAATAATCATGTCATCAACATATAAGGACAAAATGATACGACTTGCATCAGTGCTCTTAATAAAAAGAGCAGAATCATGACTACTAGAAACAAATCCAAGAGATGAGAGCACAATAGAAAATTCTCAAACCAAGCACGAGGTGCTTGTTTGAGACCATATAATGTTTTCTTGAGCTTACAAACATACCCAGAGTCATGTGAAACACCAGGAGGAGGCGCCATATAAAATTCTTCTTGAAGATCTCCATTCAAGAAGGCATTTTTAACATCAAGTTGTGAGATATGCCATTGACGAACCAAAGCTACAACAATAAGAGTACGGATAGTAGTCATTTTTACAACAGGAGCAAATGTCTCCTCATAATTCATACCATACTGTGGAGAGTATCCTTTTGCAACCAACCTAGCTTTATATCACTCAATAGACCCATTAGAGTTAGTCTTGATATTATACACCCAACGACAACCAACAACACTTTTACTAGGAGGTAGAGGAACCAAGTCCCAAGTATCTGTCTTATGCAAGCAGAAAGTTCCTCATCCATAGCTTGCTGCCAAAGAGGATCAAGAATTGCCTCTTTATAGGAAGAGGGCTTAGAGAGACAATGAATATAAGCTAAAAAGGAAATAAATGATGAAGAATAACAAGAAGAAGGAAAATCTAGTAGTTTTGTAGACTTACAAATGCGTATGGATTGATGTAGAGGTGGATCCACAATCTCAGATGAAGTTTGGGGGGCTGTAGATGAGAATGAAGCTTCAGGTGTGCTAGAGAATAAAGTTTAGTACATGCAAGATGATGAGTACAAATTGGTCGAACATGGAAAGGGTATCTGAGGTACTAGGAACCTGTGATGATATATTATTACAATCCTCAAAAAAGGGATATATATGAATAATATCAGGTCATGTCAAGTTATGAGTAGTGGATGGAATAAAAAAAGAAAGGTATATGCTCAAGAAAGACAACATGACGAGACACATAAAGTTTATAAGTTATTGGATCAAAACAACGATACCCCTTTTTACTTTCACTATAACCCAGAAAGACACAAATAGCAGAACAAGAGGATAACTTACTACGTTTTGCATGAGGACGAAGAACGAAACAAGTACGACCAAAAACTTTAAAGGAGAAATAATCAAGAACATGCCCATATAACTTTTCAAAAAGAGACAAACCTGAAGTATGAAAAGATGAGATTGTATTAATCAAACTTACAGCAGTAAGGACAACTTCTCCCTAAAACTCACTAGGAGCAGAAGCAGACAATAAAAGAGAACGAGCAGTTTCAACAATGTGCTTCTGTTTTCTTTCAACAACACTATTTTTCCCAAGAGTATCTGTATATGAAGTTTGGTGAATGATTCCATCTAAGGCAAACAACTGACAAAATTTATTAGAATTGTATTCCCCACCTAAATCACACATAAAGCATTTGATTACAGCAGAATACTGAGTTTTCACAAGAGATTGAAATACTGTATATATCTAATAGAATTCAGAACGTTTTTTCATTAAATAAACCTAACAATAACGAGTATGATCATCAATAAATGAAACATAATATCGAGACCCTTATTTTGTGGCAATAGAAGAAGGTTTCCATACATCAGAATGAATCAAATCAAAAGGTAAAGAAGAAACAAAAATACTTCGATTAAAAGGTAAAGCGAAAAATTTTGCCAGTTTACATCCACTACAATCAGAAATATCAAAAGTTTTCAAATTTCCTAAAGCTCTCATGGATGCCAAAAATCTTAAACGAGAAAACAAGACATAACCTAGACGAGAATGCTATAAATAAAAACTAGAAGATGAAGAACTCAAATGAAAAGAAGACAAATCAACAGTAATAGTAGCGGTGGGGACGGCAACCGACACTTTTAACTCATCCAAAATATATAGTTCATTCTCCCTACGGCCTGTCCCAATCAACTTCTAAGACTGCAGATCCTGTACACAACAAAAAGAACCAGAAAACATGACTAAATAATCATCAGAATCACATATTTGACCATTAGAAGCAAGATTCAATTTGAGGTTCGGAATAAGATAAACATTAGGTAGAGACAAGTGAGTTGTGACAACATAACCAACACCTACTAAAAGCATGGGAGTGCCATCAATAGTTATAACAAGAATGGAGGATGAAGGGGACACAAAGGTAAAAGATGAAGAATCTGGAGATATATGATGGGAAGCACCAGAATCTAAGACCCATTCAAAATATGACATACCTGAGGAGCTATGAGGCAACTGACCTATGGAAGAAGAAGCAGACATTACTTGTGGCTGTAAGGAGACAAACTTCTGAAATTGCTTAGCAAGAGTACTAGGATCGGTGATAGAGCTTGATGAAGCTACTGCTACAGTATTATGGTATGGTGGTTTATAACTCTAAAGTGGTCTATGAGCATTAGATTGTGACTGGCTGCCATGCTTCCAAGCTTGATTCTGTTGTTTCAACTTGGGACACAAAGCCTTCCAATGACCTTTCTGCTTACAGAAACTGCACTCATCAAAGCCAACTCTTGTGTAAGGCTTATTCTGATGATTAGAGGATGACTTAGAGGGTACCGCCAATACAGAAGGATTTGAAGTAGAAAGAATTTTCTTTTCAGAATAAAACTGAAGACGTATTTCTTCAGCCAATTACTCACTAACAATAGAGTCAACAAAAGAGAATGGAGAACGATGCAGAATTGAACCTCTAAGTCCTTTAAAATCACTGCGAAGTGCTGTTAAAACTGTACCAAACGTTGCTACTCTCTACGCTCAATATAGGCACCACATGCCTTTAATTCTACAGATTCTGTAAAAGCCAATTGATCCCAAAGATCTGTCATAGCAGAATAAAACTCTTGAATACTCATATTCTTCTGATGAAGAGCTCATATGTCATTCTCTAATTAATATTGTTTTGCAAAATTTGATTGCGTGAATAACCTTTGCAGATGATCTTAAACCTTCTTTGTTGGCTCATACTTCGCCAACTATGTACCTATAGAATGCTCAACAGAATTGTTGATCCAACTAATGATCTTTGTATTATTTGCTTCCCATGTATCTATCAAAACAACAACCCTCTCCTCAGTATTCTTAGGTATCACATAAGTTCCACTAACATACCCCCACATCTTTTTACCCTTAAGAAAATTTCTCATTACATAACTCCAGTACGAATAATTCTTTTCATCCAACCTCACACTCACAGACTAAAGCGAATCATCTCTTTCGATAGCCATAATTAACAAACAAACAGATCCAGAATGTAAAAGCAGCGAAAGACAAAGTACCAGATATCACAAATACTCAACAAATATCTTCTCGAAATTATACGATTACTCCAAAACACAACACAAATTGCAGTAGACAAAATATCAAAACAATTGCAGAGACAGAACATAAAAACCAAATTGCAGAAGCTGAAGGAAAGTCAAAATACCAGATTTTGCAGAAGCGGAAGGCAAAATATCACTCCAAAAATTTTTTTTGGAGTTGGATCCGCAAAAGCTATGTTTGGGAGTAAGCCTCGTTCCATAAAATCAGCTCTGATACCATGTTAAAACAATTCAATTAACACAAAAATAAATACGAACATGAAAGAGAAGGAGGCTAGAATTCTCCTCAATTGATTTGTATTATTGTTCTTGCTTTAACCTAAATACAAAAAGCTTATATATAGGTTAAGCTGAAAATACTATTCTACCCTAAATAAATAAAACAAGACAAATATATTATTTAATAGTACAAACTATGCTATGTGATCCCAAATTGTTGAAATATATATCTTAGGAAAAGATAAACTAGGATATATAAATGGTGACCTTCTGCAACCGGATTCGAATGATTCTACATTCAAAAGATAGAGGATAGAGAACTCTACTGTGAAGGGTTGGTTGATTAACTCAATGGATTGACCCCTCTCTAATCGGAAACTATATTCGATTTTCAATTGCCAAACAGGTATGAGAATCAATTGCTACAACCTATTTTGATGGGAATGACAAATCTCAGGTATATGATTTAAAAAAACACGTCACTCGAATGAGATAAAATGGAAAACCCATTTAATTATGCTACAATAATCTCTAAGGCTCATGGAGGGAAATTGATTTTCACTACCCAAATCCAACGAAGTGTGCAAGTGATATACAGAAGTATAACATCCTTCTTCAAGAAGATTGATTTTATATTTTTCTTCATGGACTAGATGACAAACTTTATAAAATTAGGAGTTATGTACTTCTACTACAACCATTCATTGAGCAGGCCTATACTTATGTTCAAAGGAAGATATTAGAAAATCAACAGTTAAGAATTCTCTATTGTGTGATTTTTTAAAATTTTAATTGTTGATAGTTTTTTAAACTATTTAAATTTCTCAAATATTTTCAGAGATTATAATTTTTTTATAAATTATTTTCTAGATTTATCAAAAATATCCATAATTTTAATGGTATGGCATTTTAATACATATATTATTGACAAATGATAATAGCTCTAGAAAATATTCATTTGTGTTTCATAGCCTGATAATTCTAGCCAGAGGTTTCATGAAAACTTTACTTTTCGGGTTTGATTTCTGGTAACAAAATTGATTAAGCATTTTTTAAATTGATTTAATTTGCTAAAACCTTAATTAAACAGGAAAATAGGCAATTAATTGCATTGCTTATCTACCAAACCACCAAATCAGGAGCGGCTTATTCTCTATTTTGGGTGTGTTGGGCAGCAGTGTGCTGAACTTTTGGGATGGACCTCAGAGACTGATCCTCCCTGTTGTGGGATTGACTCTAACAATTTAGGGATGAAATTGTGCTCGAATTGAAAGCATAGGGACTGAATTGACATTCAGTTTGCTGCTATACAGGACGACTTAAGTTGTGCCTTGACGACACAAACTGCAACAAATAATTTAATTGTTGTTTCTCACGCTATTTCCAAGGGACTCTAATTAGTTTTCCCACGCTACTCTCTTTTTAGAGATTTGACGATTTGATTATTTATAAAAATTGAATTTTAACATCGATTCCTTTTAAAATAAAATTTATTAATGAAAATTTTGATTTGATTCCAAACAAAAAGACTTGTAAAAAAAAACTAAATTCAAGTTCTAATTTTTAATTTATAAGTTAACACCTAGTATTCTTTGAATTTTATTTCTAAAGTCCCATATTATTCAAAAATTAAAAATAAATAACAAAATATTTTTTTTAGAAAATCAGGGTTGGGTTTTCGAGTTTATTGTGTAATTATCTATATACATTTTGTATGGGAAATGAAACAAACTCAAGGCAACAGACATGTTTATTACAAACACATTGGAACTTGATCTTCGAAATCTGTTTTGTGGTTGCTTTTTACAAAGATAACACTAATAGAATGAACCATATCCTTAGAGAAGACCACATGCTTAAGATCAACATTTCAAGAATATCTTAAGCTTCTGGGACTGCATTTTCATGAATGACAAAATGGAATTGCGAAAATGAAGAGAAAAACAATTGATTTCTTAATCAACAAAAAAATTAAGAACTATCAACGAGAATTTGATCCTCATTTCACACATGTCTTTCGCAAATCAACCTATCTCCTCCCCATAACCCCCTCTTGTTGTTTTCAACATCACAACTCAGATCAATAAATTAAAAACTCACACCCTCATCTTTTCCTTAATGGCGAGTGCAATTTGAGGCCCTTCTAATTGGTTATGATCTAATGAATTATGTCAATAGAGAATCACAATGCCCCTCTTCCGATGACACCCCACCGTCTAGCCACGAAAAACCGTTGGGTTAGGTAAGATAAGCTAATTCTTAGCGCTATTCTTGCATCTACCTCACCCACAATCACGCCCTTCATTGCCACAGCCAAAACCTCATGAGGCATGGAAAAAAGTATCAACTCTATATGCAAGCAAATCGCATACAAGGGCAATGCAACTCAAGGAAGAACTGACCTTGATTTAGCGTGGAAATCGACCGATCCCAGAGTATCTTCATATGGTTAAAAGCTTGGCTAATGAGATTGCTCTCATTGATCACCCTATCTCCGACGACGACTTAACCCTATATGTCCTTCACGGGTTAAATCCTGAATTCCGTGAGATCGCCACTCCTATTCGAGCAAGAGAAAAATCTCTTGCTTTTGAAGATCTCTATAATTTGCTTGTTGGGGAAGAGAGCTACTTGAGGAGGATAGAGGATGCTACATAGTAGCTCGTGGCTGCTGCAAATTTCACTAGCCATCGTTCTAGTTTCTCTCCAACCTAGCAACCGAGGGGAAGTAACATAGGAAATGGACCATCACGTCAACAAGGCCAGCATCGTTCTTCAAATGGCCCATCTCAAGACCAACGGTGTAACAACATTTTAGGCTGTCCTACCTCAAGCCACAGACGCTTCCAGCCAAAATGTCAATATTGTGACCAAATGGGCCACACAACAAAGACCTGCCCAAAACTCCAATATTCTGAAATGACTACTAACTGTGCGGGCACCTTAAATGGTCAAGAAAATAAATGGTTAATTGACTCCGTAACCTCTTATAATATTTTGGGTGATCTACAAAACTTATCCATTCACTCTGAGTATGACAACACTGATAAAGTTCTTCTTGGTGATGGTACAAGTTTGGCGATTACACATATTGGTTCTTTAGCTTTACCCACGCCTAAATTTTTTTTCCTTTACATGATATCTGATGTGTTCCCTATATTCATAAGAATCTCATTTCAATTCATCACTTCACCAGACACAATAATGTTTTTCTTGAACTTCACCCACTTTATTTTCTTGTGAAGGAACAATCTCGTGGGCAATACTTCTAAGAGGTGCGTGTGAGAATGGCGTTTACATGTTTCCAAACTCATTGATAGCTTCTTCCACTCCAAAATAGGTTGCTTATGTGCATGAATGAACTTTAATCGGCGGGTGGCACAAGTGTTTTGGACACCCCTCGATTAAAGTTGTTCAACATCTTGTGTTAATCTATTATCTCTTCATGTTTCCACAAATAAGTTCCCATCTTCATGCACTTCTTGTTCAAAAAATAAAGCGCATTAACAACCTTTTGGTTCTACAAGTTTTCAAAGTCATTCTCCGCTTGAAATTGTATACACTAATGTTTGGGCTCCTGCTCAGATCACTGGGTTAAGTGGAGCACACAATTATCTCATTTTTGTGGATTATTATACCAAATATATATGGTTTTATCCAATGTTTGCAAAATCTCTTGTTTCTAGCATTTTTCCCCAATTTAAAATGCTTGTTGAAAAACGGTTTCAATCCACCATCAAAACTTTATACTCAGACAATGGTGGAGAATTTCTAAGTTTAAAAAAATATTTGTCCGATCATGGTATAAGCCACTACACTACTGATCCCTACACTCCCCCAACAAAAAGGTGTTTCTAAAAAACGTCGTCATCATCTTGTAGAGACGGGCCTTACCTTGCTCCATGATACTTCCATACCACTCTCTTATTGGCCTCACACATTCCAAACCGCCACTTATCTTATAAATCACCAACCAACCCCTCTCCTCAAAAACAAGTCCCCATTTGAAGTTCTTTTTCATCAACAACCAAATTATCTCAAATTGTAAAAATTTGAATGTTTATGCTATCCCCTCACAAAGCCATACAACACCTATAAATTTCAGCCAAAGTCCATTCCTTGTGTTTTCATAGGATACTCACAAACCCAAATTGCATGTAAATGCATGGACCCACCAATGATCCTATCTATTTGTCCAAACATGTGACTTTCCCAGTCCCCAATATCTAGAGCCCATCCACTTGACCACACCCATTTCTTTCTAAAGCCAACACGTGCCCTAATATTTCTCCCACACTGCTCCTCTTGTTCCTGCACAATCCTTCCTTTCAATCGACCATCGGAGTCATCAACGAGCTTGGAAACTGTTGTTGTCATCTCATGCTACCTCCATCTCTCTCTACTCCTCTTTATGACTCACATGAAACTAAGCTAGAAATAGTGCAAATAACTTCTGAAAAGATTAAAATAATTCAAACTAAGCTCAAGAAGTACAAAGTAGACAGAAGAATTATGTTGACCATATACGATTGGAATTGAAATTTGTTGATGGTGATTATGTATTTCTGAGAATTCCTCCTAACATATATTGGACCTTCGAAAATTTTGAAAAGAATTGGTGCAGTTGCTTATATGGATTAGCTCTTCCACCCAGCCTTTTCATCTAAACATCCAGTGTTTCATGTGTCTCCGTGCACCATCACATATCACATATATTAGAGCCATAAACAGTAGCATTTTAAGAAGTTATGTCATGTGAGATTCAACTGGAGAGAATTGTGGATAGACAAATTAGAAAACTTCGTTCTAATGAGATTGCTTCATTTGAGTGATGAAGCAACACGAGAACCTGAGAAGATGATACGTAATAAATATCATTATTTCTTCATTCAATCAAGCTAGTAAGTTTTAATTCGAGGATGAATTTATTTTAACAGGCGAGGAGGAAATGTAAACCCCACCCATAATATATAATCCATTAATGTTTTATATGTTGGCCCGTTAATTAGCTAGCCCATTTGTTATATACAGAAAGATAGAGGTAAGGAAGCACTTGAGGTCGTGGCTTAGTGGTCCTGGCAAGGATTTTCTGGTCTCTGTATCCAGATTCGATCCTCTTTATGCATGTTTGTCACTCTCATGGTGTTTTACTTGCCTATTAGGCTTGTAAGGTGTTCAGTAGGTCCGGGGATTAGTCGTGGTGACACCCCGGGTTATCAAAAAAAAAAAAAAAGATAGAGGTAAGGACATTGTTAGTCATTTTCTTCCTTCTATCTTTGTTGTAATGAGTAAATACCTTAAGAAATTTGAATATTTGAAAGATAGTAGGTAAATATTGAAGAATTGTATGGAACGAATCATATTGAAATTATGGAAAATATGTTTTGGGGTTGAAGGTGGAAGAATTACAATTTGATCCTTACTTTTGGGAAATTGTGATTTTGTCTCTAAATTCTAAAAAACATTATAGTTTAGTCACTGGTTGTAAATAACAATTTTTAAGATATTTTTTGATAAATATTTGAGAAATATTGATCATCTATTATCAAGTTTTATTTTTATTATTTAATTTAGGAATTAATTTTAGTATGCGTTTAAATGTGTTTAGTTAGGAAGCCTCGTATGCTGCTTCTTTGTAAGAAATTGGCTAAGGATTTTGGTTTACATATTTATTGAATAACTGTGAGTAATTTATATGAAATGTATCTTGAAATTTACATCAATTTTTTTTTATCTATTATTAATGCTTGACGAATTTTTAGAAGACTGGGTTCTCCACTAACAGTGAAACTCCACAATTTAGCACGATAAAATGAAAAGGGTTGATGGTCTGTGGTGCTGATAAATGTAAGAACGGATCGAGAGATGAAATAGGAAAAACTCATGTCTGTTAGCTGGCAGCAGTGATCTTTAGCCCTTTCCGCCCATGAAATCTCATTATAATTCTAAATATTCATATCAAAAATATAAATATTTGTTTTATAAATATTCTTGGGTTTCTTAATGTAATTATTTGTGTTATAGATATAATTATTTTTATTATAATTCTAAATATTAATATAAAAAATATTGTTATTTGTGATATAAATATTATTATTTTCATTATAATTCTCTTAGATCCTAACACAAGATCCAAGAGCATTGGGTCTTACGTCAGGACTCAACCCATTTCACTTGGGTCCTGGGTATGGAGCCACTTGGCTTGGGTCCTGCTTCAGGACCCAAGCGAAATGGATCCTAGCTTAGGATGCAAGAGCATTGGGTCCTGTGACAGGACCCAATGTTCTTGGGTTTTGGGTTTTAAGTATTATCATTTGTTTTATAAATATTATAATTAAAATATTATTATTTGTATTATACATATTATTCCTTTTATTATAATTAATAAATTTAAAAAAACATTATTAATGTAATGATAACAATAAGAATAACAAGAAGAATAATACTAACTCGGTGTTTGGTTCTTCTTCTTCTAATAATAATAATAATAATAATAATAAACTTGTTTGGTCCAATTAAATTCTTATAGTTTTTAATCCCTTCAAATCAAATTTATGATTTTTTTTAAATAGTAATAATATATTTTTCAAATTTAATAATAATAATAATAATAATAATAATAATAATAATAATAATGACGGCGATAACAACAACAATAACAATGATTTTTAATTTTACCCTTCAAATCAAATCTACGGTTTTTTTTCTTTCAATAGTAATAATATTTTTTTTCAAATTTATTAATAATTATATTAATATTAATAATAATAAAAATAATAATATTTATAATATTAAACATGCCGATCCAAGTTTTTATAGTTTTTTAATTTTACTTTTCAAATCAAATTTCTTCGTTATTTTTGAATATTAATATTATTTTTTTTAAATTTATCAATTATTACATTAGCAATATTCATAATAATAATAATAATAATAATAATAATAATAATAATAATATTTTTAATATAAATAATAATATTAAACTTATATGATTCAAATTTAAATAGATGAGATTATTTTCCACCATGTTGTTTCATTGTCAGGGAAAGCACTTATTTCTTTAATGTATGTTTCCGCAGATTATTGCGGTGGGAAATGTTTTGGCAGCTAATGCAATTCACAACGAGCTTGGTCCTTGAGATCTTTACCTATTTTGGTTTTGGTCACCAAACGTTTTTTGTTTTTCAATTACATCCTTGCAAGTTCTATTAACACGGTTCTATTTGTTGTTATCCACTTAGATTCTCTTTGTAGTATCAAGACAACAGTATCATTCAAATGTTAGGAATATATAATAACTTTTACATATTTTTCAAGTTTACGTAGAATAGTAGTGGAATAATTCTTTTAATATTTAAAAATTAAAAAAATACTGTGCAGGTGTTTTTGTGTAAATTGCAAAGTAAAAGCACAGAGAGAAGAACGGTCCACGGCAGAACAATAATGGAGGACCTCAATAATGTAAACGCGTGGGACCCAGTTGTTGCAAGCACCACGAAGTTAGCGCTCCAAATTCCAGCTCAATATTTACCGATACACGCTCGAGAAATTTCCTTGCTTTTTTCCTCTGCCGCTCCACGTGTTACCTTTTACCTTTTATAATTATGATTATTGCATTGCTAATAATTTCCAAGAAAGATGATGAACATTTTTTAGTGAATTAAATTCAATTATAGAAAATCCTGCTTTAAGTTCTTGGAACCTCGCATTGGGATTAATTACCGAGAATAAAAAAATCCTGTGCAAATTATACAAAATTTATTATTAATCATCGATATTTATTATAGATCATCAATATTAAATAATGGCTTATTTTTTAGCATAACTAGATTTGAATTTTTTTAATAAAAGACATGATTACACAATTATTGATGGGATTGCATTTAAAAATAATTAAATTGAGATGAGAAAGCAGATGATATTGTGGTTCAATAACACTAAAGCAATGGATTAATTATTTATTTTTGAAGCTGCAAAAACATAACCTTCAATTATCGATTTATGGTAAGAATAAATATTTTCTTTAGTTATTTTTATTCTATTCTATTTAATTTATGAGATTAAATATTATCTTTAATATTTCATTATTATTTTATTTTAAAAATAAATATCATTTTTTAATAATATTTTTTATTTTTAAACCAAGGTATATAGGATTTAATTCCCCACCCAAAGATTGTAAGCCAGTGGATTGTAAGTGAGTATTTAGAGCATAGTTATAAATCCGAATTGTCTTGATGGGTCGACTCGGGACTCGATCGATCGGGTGGCTAGACCAGTCCTGGTAAAATATAAAACCGTCCAGTATAAAAACTGGTTAGATCCGATCAATCCGGGACTGGCTGACCCACCAAACCCGGACGAAACCAGGGTTTTTTTTAACCTGTTTCTAAGGTTCGCATATACCATGCCATTCTACTCTGGCTATAAATACATATCCGTACTTTATGGAGTACTTCGCATGTGTCTCAAAACTCCCATCACTCACATGTTACATTGAAAATGATATTTGTTTCCTTTTCTTGTCTTCCCATTCCTTCAACTCACTCAGGGTGAGTACTATTAAAAAAAAACTTGAAATATTTATTTATTTATTTTGGGTAACGTCTCTTATAAATTATGAAAAATGAATAATTTTTCAAGTAATTCAGGTATTATTAAAAGAATTCAAGGCTACCTGAATTATATTATATATTATCTTTTTTTATAATTTGTTTTTACTTAATCTGGGCTAGACAAAACTTTTGCTGGGCATAATTTTAATTGATTATTTGTAATTTTTTCATATGAAATATTCTTTTTCAATGTAGGATAAAATACATTTTAAAATATTCTTTTAAACTTCATTATTTATAATATAAAATTTTATAATTATTTACATGTATGGTCTATATTCACATGAGTTGTTTCTTAATTTTTTTCATATGAAATATTAAAATTTTATTTTTTTAATTTTCCGGGTTGACTCATGAAACACGGGACTGACTGCTGAGTCAACTTCCGGATCGGGTTTGATAACTATGATTTAGAGTAAAACGAAAGCAAATGGCTTCATTGATAAATTCAAAGCCCAACTTGTTGCAAAGAGCTTTAATCAATGTCCTGGAGTTAATTATAAGAAAACTTTTAGCCCGGTTGTTAAACTAGCCACCATAAAGACAATGCTGGGTATTGCCATCATGAATGGGTGGCCCATGAGACAAATGGATATAAATAATATTTTCTTACATGGAACTTTGTCTCAAAATTGTTTACACGATGCAACCTCCGGGTTTCAAAGATTTGTCCAGACCTGATTATGTCCGTAGGTTAAGGGAAAGCAATTTATGGTCTCCAACAAGCCCCTGGGACGTGGTATTCAATTTTATGAAATGCTCTTCTACAGACCGGTTCCACAATTCTACAGCTAATTCTTTGCTATTTGTTTATCGCCAATAACTCCATTATCTGCTATTTCCTTGTTTAAGTTAATGACTTGGTCATTATAGGGAGTGACAAGCAGTTTGTGCATGTTGCTAACACACTTGGTGCTCTTTTTTTTTCTTGAAAGATATAGGCTCACTTAATTACTTCTTAGGAGTCAGAAGTCATTCCTACCACTGCAGGTTTATTTCTCTCTCAAGATAAGTATGTTCATGATATCTTGGAGAGCAAAAATGGATGGTGCAAAGGATGTCTCAACATCCCTGTCTACTACTCAATCTCTTCATTTGCTGGATGAAACAACATCAATGAACAATACAGAGTATAGGCACATCATTGAAAGTCTACAATATCTTTCCTTAACTCGTCCAAACATGTCTTTTGTAGTGAATAAGCTTTTTCAATTTATGCACAAGCCAACAATCACCCATTGGACTGCTACTAAGAGGCTTCTTTGATATCTTAAGAAAACAATATTCCACGACATTCACATCAAGAAGGCCGCCGCCACATTGTTTAACAACCTACAGTGATGCTGATTGGGCTGGCAGCATTGGTGATAAAACCTCTACATTGGATGACATTACATTCTTAGGCTGCAATCCCATCTCATGGGGTTTAAAAAACAAAGAGTTGTTGCTCGATCCACTATGGAAGCAGAATATCACACCCTTGCAAATGGCACATCAGAAACAATGTGGCTACTTGCACTTCTTCACGAACTTGGATTTCCATTAAAAATGGCTCCTTCTCTTCTATGTGATAAATCTTGGCGCGACCCATCTCAGCTTTAATCTGGTTCACCACTCAAGAATGAAGCATATACAAATTGATCTTCACTTTGCTTGTGATCAAGTTGAGAAAGGAACTCTTAAAGCGAGCCATGTACACACTCAAGATCAACTGGGTGCTTTACTAACCAAGCCATTGTCCCTGGAACGTACAGAGTCTTTACGAGCTAAAATTGATCTTGCCAATGGAAGTTCAATTTTGCAAGGGCATATTAAGGAATTAAGGAAGGTGACCCAAAGCAAGAATCAATTTCAAATTGACAAAAATCTGGACGTGATTTGCAGCAGCAATCAGGTTTAGAATCATGCCTTGTAAGTTGATACATTTAAGAAAATATATTATGTCCTTAGATAACTTTTGATAGCTGTATTTTTTCTTAGATAGATTTGTAAGGTTAATATAAAACAAAATATGTTGAAAATTCAATTGTGAGCTCTTGAATAATATTACTTCTTTTTTAACAAATAGTTTGACCGCAACTACCAATTTTTTTAGTATTTATTATAACCAAGAAAAGTAGTTGTTTGACTTGGATTAAAGGGGTTTACGTGTTTTTCCTGCTGACAATAGTTCATAATATCGGTAGTCTTTACTCTGCAATTATTTGGAGGAACAAAGAAAAGTCTAGAGAAGGATATTAATAGGCAAAATGGCCATGATGTAAGCAATGATGAGATTATTACTAATGATCATGTCAAGGAAGAACCTTCTATTTTATGTGATGATACATTTCATTTAGACTGAAACAAAAACTTGTATGTTACAGTTTTCTATTGAAAATTTCGAAATGTCTTGCAAGACTTTTCTATACAAGCATTTGATCAATTCAAAATTCTGAAAGTTCCACCTCCTCATTTTAGAAACTGCAAAGCAGCTACACAACACCAAATAAATCTTTCAAGAATAAATAAGAAGATGGTTATAGATTCTCTCTCCAGAAACCAAGGAATGCATGGCTTCCTCAAATCTCCGTATTCTTCAAGCTCTCTTTGTTTCTCTTCTGCTTCTCATTCCAAAAAGTTTTTTCCTTTGACTGTTCTCAACGTAAAGGCTCATCATTATCTTCACTTGAGGCAAACCCTCCATGACTTTCTTCTAATGAAGAATTTGCCATTGGATTTCAGAAACTGCCCAAGGATAATGAGAACCACTCTTGCTTGCCATCTGGTTCAATAACATACCTAATTAACACAACCATTGTGTGGTTTGCTCATACAAGAACCAGCACCACAAGGGTCTACTTTAAAACTTACTGATGATGGGAAGCTTGTACTCTATGATCCTTAAGGATGTTAAATAATATTTATGTAGTCTTATTTATTAAGGGTAGAATAATACTTTGATTTAACCTATATATACTTTATTTGTATTTAGGTTAAGATTAAGCACTCATAATATACAGATTATTCAGAATTATTGCCTCCTTTATGTGTTTGATCTTAATTATTTTAACATGGTATCAGAGCAGGTTTTATGGAACGAGGCTTAATCTCGAACATAGTTTCGCAGATCCAAAATTTTTTGGAGTGATATTTTGTCTTCCGCCCGCAAAATTTGGTATTTCATCTTCCTTCGGTTTACGCAATTTGATATTGCGTTCAGTTTCTGCAATTATTTTGGTATTTCATCTTCCCTTCAGTTTTTGCAATCTCTATTCAGTTTCTGTAATTTGGTATTTTGTTTTCCGCTGCTTTTGCATTACAGTTCTTTGATGGTTTGATTATGGTTCTTGAAAGAGATGATTAGGCTTGATCTGTGAGTGTGAGGTTGGATGGGAAGAACTATTTGTATTAGAGTTATGTAATGAGAAATTTTCTTAAGGGTAAGAAGATGTGGGGGTATGTTAGTGGAACTTATATGATACCTAAGAATATTGAGGAGGGAGGATGCTGCTTTGATAGATACATGGGAAGCAAATAATGCAAAGATCATTACTTGGATCAACAATTCAATAGGTATGGAACGTGGCGAAGTATGAGATAACAAAAGAGGTTTGGGATCATCTGCAAAGGTTGTTCACACAATCAAATTTTGCAAAACAGTATTAATTAGATAATGACATACGAGTTCTTCATCAGAAGAATATGAGTATTCAAGAGTTTTATTCTGCTATGACAGATCTTTGGAATCAATTTGCTCTTACAGAATCAGCATAATTAAAGGCATGTGGTGCCTATATTGAGCGTGAGAGGCGGCAATGATTGGTACAGATTTTTAACAACGACTTCGCAGTTGATTTCAAAGGACTTAGAGGTTCAGTGCACGCCGTTCTCCATTGCCTTCTGTTGACTCTATTGTTAGTGAGTTATTGGCTGAAAAAATACGTCTTTAGTCTTATTCTGAAAATGAAGTTCTTTCTGCTTCAAATCCTTCTATACTAACAGTTAGAGGTTCAGTACGCAGTCGTTCTCCATTGCCTTCGTTGACTCTATTGTTAGTGAGTTATTGGTGAAGAAATACGTCTTTAGTCTTATTAAGAAATGAAGTTCTTTCTGCTTCAAATCCTTCTATACTAACAGTACCTTCTAAGTCATTCTCTAATCATCAGAACAAGCCTTACACAAGTGTTGGCCTGATGAGTCTCTGATTTATAGCGTGAAAGGTCATTGGAAGGCTCGGTTGTCCTAAGTTGAGACATCAAAATCAAGCTTGGAAGTCCGTGATGAAGTCACAATCTAATGCTCATAGACCACCTCGGGGTTATAAACCACCACACCATAATAATCGCGATGAGTTTCCCCGGGCTTTATTACGATTCCAATACTTTGGCTAAGAAATTTGAAGTTTCTCTCCTTGCGACCCAAGTAATGCTCGCTTCTTCTTTCATGGTCGATTGCCTCATAGTTCCCTCGGGTATGTCACACTCTGAATGGGTCTTAGATTCTGGTGCTTTTCATCATATGTCTCCATATTCCTCATCTTTTATTTACTTGTTCCTTTGTCCTCCATTCCTATTATGACTAGCTGATGGCATTCCTATGCCTTAGCGAGTGTTGGTTCTATTATCACACCTCACTTGTCTCTTCCTAATGTTTATCTTATTCCAAAACTCAAATTGAATCTTGCGTCTGTTGGTCAAATATATGATTCTAGTGATTATTTAGTCATGTTTTCTGGTTCTTTTTGTTGTGTACAGGATCTGTAGTCTCAAAAAGCTGAATGGGATAGGCCGTAGGGAGAATGAACTATATATTTTGGATGAGTTAAAAGTGTTAGTTCTTTGCTTGCGACCACTTTGCTACTACTGTTGATTTGTCTTCCTTTTATTTGAGTCTTTCATCTTCTAGTTTTTATTTATGGCATTCCCGTCTAGGTCATGTTTCCTCTTTTTGTTTGAGATTTTTGGCATCCACAAGAGCTTTAGAAAATTTAAAACTTGTGACATTTCGATTGTAGTGGATGTAAGCAGGCAAAATTTTCCTTTACCTTTTAATCAAAATTTTTATGTTTCTTCTTCTCCATTTGATTTGATTCATTACGATGTATTGATGATCATACTCGTTATTATTGAGTTTATTTAATGAAACATGGATTCAAGATTCTTTGAGATATATCTGACTTTTCGAGCTCTTATCAAAACTCAATATTTTCTTTGTGATCAAATGCTTTAGGTGTGATTTGGGTGGGGAATACACATCTAATAAATGTTTCCAATTGCTTGCCTTAGATGGAACCATCCACCAAACTTCATGTACAGATACTCTTGAGCAAAATGGTGTTCTTTGAGAAAGAAAACATAGGCACGTTGTTTAAAGCGTTCGTTCTCTCTTGTTGTGCCTTACATTCCTAGTGAGTTAGGGAGAAATTGCTTCTTCACTGTAAGTTTGATTAATACAATTCCATCTTCTCATACTTCGGGTCTATCTCCTTTTAAAAAGTTATATGGGTATGTCCCTGATTATTCCTCATTTAGAGTCTTTGATTGTACTTGTTTTTAGTTCTTTGTCCTCGTGTAAAAAAGCCTTGATGGCTATCCTCGATCCATTATTTGTGTCTTTTACGGGTTATGGTGAAGGT